>SPJY01006728.1:3758155-3885417 GCA_005191435.1 Raddia distichophylla | reverse complement strand
CGAATGTTGTAGTTGATATGGATTTTTCATTTAAATTTAATCTGTTATAATTTGGCACTAATATAAATAATCGACGACGTAAACCTTTCTTTTTTTTACTCCAACTAACGTGGGAATTTCAATTTTGAAATTTTGAAATTTTTAGTATTTTTTAATTAACTTGGTGGCTCCATTTTATCTTATTATATTACTCCCTCTAGTTTTATAATACTTCTCGTTTTGGACATCGACACGGTCTTCGAAATGAAACTTTGACTATCAATTATCAATGAAATTTATTTACAAAATCTACGAAAATATGATATTATGAAAGTATTTTTCAAGACAAATTTATATGTATGGTTTCTATGTACACAATTCAAATAATTTAATTGAATTTTATAAAAAAAGTTTTTAAAAGTTTAACTTAGAACGAACCTAAAACGTCGTGTATTGAAACCGGAGCCGGAGGGAGCATATAGTAGATAGAAATAAGTAGAACAAAGATATGTAAGTTAATTTACTTCCAACATAAAAACTCAAAAAAGTTTGGACCTAATTAATTATGCATTTGCTATGCTAGAAATTTGTGTAACAATGCATAAGTAGGCAGAACAATTGTTTGCATACTTCTCTAAAAATGTTTGGGTACGACTTATCTAAGGATATCGATCTGATGAGTCAAGTCAAAAACAGAGAGAGAGATTCAGCTCGTTGACACACTTACAGAGATGAGGACACCTATGGTCTCTGTCGTGAGAGGGAACGTGAGAGAGCCCTCCCTCTGGACCCGCAGCAACACGTCGAGCAGATCCTCACCTCCAGCATCCGCCGGCGCTCGAGGCTTCTCCTTATGCTCCTGGATGATGTCGTCCAGAAGCCGCTGAAACCTGGCGTGGCAGCTCCTTGCGTCGCGCTCGACGGTGCTCAGCCACCGCACCAGCCGCGACGACGGGAAGAGGTCCACGAAGCTGAAACCTCCGACCAGCGTCGTGATCCGGTCGAGCTCGCGTAGGCAGGCCTCTCTGTGCGCGCAGTCGGCGCCGAACACTACCCTCGCGACGGTGTTGTTTACGAGCGCGGGCATCGTCTCGGTCAGGTTGACAACGCCGGTGGCCGACGAGGCGACGGTCCGGACGAGAAGCGCGGCCTCCGCGTCCCTGATCGACTCCAGGCGCTTCACCTGCCTGGCGCTCAGCAGCTCCGTGAACCGTGATGCAAAGCTTGCGCAGCTGGCGCCAGGGCTCGCCGTAGGGCGAGAAGACGACGCCCTTGCCGCCGCAGCTGGCGGCGTCGATCGCCGCGCCCCCCGGCCGGGTCGCGAACGCCAGGTCGTTCGCCTTAGTGACCTCCGCTGCCGCCTCGGGGGAGGAGACGATGACGGCGGGGACCTCGCCGAACCTGAGGAGCATCACCGGGCCGTGCCGCCGCGACAGCTCAAGCATGGCGCGTGGCGGGACGGCGAGGCCGAAGAGGTGGTGGAGGCTGCCAATGATAGGAAGGTTCCTTGGGCCTGGGGGAAGCTTATTGGCTGAGGATTTGTTCTTCTTGTTGGCCACGGCCTGTCGTCTGAGCACAAAATACATGACAAGTGTGACCACGCACAAGCTGTAGTACCAGGATTGTGTCTCCATGATTGCACTAACTGCTTGTTGCGGGCAGATTAGTGCTACGGTGGAAATATCTTGCCTACAAATATACAAGGATGCGCGACGTATGACCCGTTCCGGACTTCCGGCCCGTAACAGCTACCGCATGAGTACATGACCCAAAAGAAATTAGTGGGTCCATGGACCAACCCAAAACCATTTTATTAGACCCAAGGCCAGACCAATGGACCAATTGGTCAGACCGTTTTGCTTCAACAAAGAATTGAGTAGATAGATATTGTTTTAGCAAAACAACCATTCCTCATCACTTGTTATCTCCATTCATATTAAAAACTGCTTGATGGGAAGCCATATATAACAATCACTGGTATTTTGGTTCAGGTGAAGGATCAAGTGCTGCTTGGGATCAGGAGGATCCTTTTCAAGGTGATCTGGATTACTAGTTGCATACTCTAAATTGGCCAATTGGATATTGCCGTTGAAGTTTTCTGTTCATTTACCCTGATTCGTTATTCATTATTGGACCATAAATTGTCTATGTTAATGGGATGTTATTAAATGTAATATTGGTACTTTATTAGTTATATCCAATAAACTGTCCACTGTGCATGAGATATTAGCTGTGATCTTCTGGGACCAGTATTCGATCAGAGCCGAGGTTGGTAAAAATATCGAGGGTCATGATAGTAGGGGCACGGCTGCGCGGTTGGGCCGGGTTGGAGAGGGAAGGCCGGGCAATGAGAAAGCCAGGGAGGGGTGATGGTGCGGGCCCGAGAGAAGGTCGGGCCAGATTTGGCCTTAGGCTGAAGTGAAACAGGAGAGAGTTGAACAGCTGAAGGCCAAGGGCAATATGGTAATTTCGTAGAGAATTGAGAATTCAACCAAATTTAGTTTGATCAAGACCTCTGCTTATTTCATAAATTTCAAACCAATATTGTCATTTGAATTTAAATGAGCAAATTTTGTTTTTGGTCAAAGTATGATCTTGCAAGAATTTTGTACAATAAGGATAGCACTGAAATTTGAAAAAATACCCCTTGCAAAGGCTTACAAGCTAAAGGGAGATTTTATTTTTTTTTGAATTTATTTTTGTTTTATATTATTTTTAAGAATAAATCCTACCATAAAAATATAATGCTACACTATGCCATATAATACCATTTCTCAGCTCCCTAAAGTTGTCACTGCCTGCGCTTGGCATCTAACTGAAATGTCTACCCGTTTGAATTCTTAATTTGCTCGCTTCCATCAAATTGAATACGTACAATGTGTTTGTTTTTATGTAGTTAGTTATACCTTTCATCCACTTGGATACGTACAATGTGTTTTATGTAGTTTGTTACAGCCGTGACGACATATTTTTAGAAATGTCAATGATATATATGCGCGCGCGCACGTATATATCTCGCATGATTTGTAGCATCAACGACAAAGTTCCAAGCAGGAAGCATCTTTTCCCCTGCAAAAGTCCGCATCTCCTCAAAGACATAGACAAATTTGTGCTGGATGAATACTGGATGATTGCCTCCTTTAATACTACTCCTGCACATTTGACATGTCACTACTCTTATGCCACAATTTTTTGGTATTAATGTTTGGGTAATTCCTTGGCATAGCTATATTTTTCACCGCTGTTGTAGCCTTGTAGGGGTAGCCCCTGTCCCCAAATGATAAGACTCGATAAAGGTCAGCCAAAGCTCCACGCGGAGGCCTTTTTAGACCGCCACGTGCCCGGGAGACCACTCCTAACCGAAGCTCTGTGCAGGGCCTTCCCGGAGCATCATGGGCCCCGGAGACCACTTCGGGTCATAGCCCTGCATGGGGACCCTAGAGTGCCACGTGTTTCGGAGACTACTCAGGGCCAAAGCCTTGCGCGGAGACCCTCTTGGAGCACCGCATGTCCTGAAGACCAATCCCGACTGAAACCCAGCTAGCGTGGGGACCTTTTCGGAGTGCCACACATCTTAAAGACCAGTGCGGGTCAAAGCATTGCACATGGACACTCCCGAGCAACTCGCGCATCAAACATTGCCCTAGCAGAAGATTTGGGATTCCCATTCAAGACAAGCAGTCAAAAGTAAGCTCGAGATTCAAAGATTCTTTGCACCTACCAAAAGTAGCCTACCACTGTCGCTGCAAGATGGAGGGAGGCACTGCCAACGGTTAGATATAGAGTAGAGGTCAGAGGGGTGAACCGTTGTTTTCTTGCCATACGCCAAGGCTACAAAAGGAAGGCGGGCGAGGAAGGAAAACAAGCCGACCTCTACTTTGTTGGCCCGATCAAGGGCAAATAGGAGTAGGAGTATAACTATTGCTTTGCTCTCGAGATTTCTTGTATTTATGGGGCAAAGGGGGCAATCGAGCTCGGTTGTATATGATCTAGGCCATAGAGCTTCTGTAACACAAGTTTAATCAAAATAAAGAAAAAAATTTCAAACTGCTCTAGACTAGGTTGTGCTTCCTCACTAGGTTGTTCCGCATGGGGCTACACCATCTTGACCTCGGAAGGGACACATTTATTGTCCTGTAGCCTCGACAACAATCACAAGCGCGTGTAAAGAAAACATCAACGATTGACAAGCAAACAAGGTTGCGGAAAATACCCACTAAAAAGTGTGTATCATCTCGTTAAGTTGTCTCTCTAAACTTGCCTAATACCGGAATTACTAATGATTTCTCATTGTAAAGAGTTGTAAATTAAGAAAAACAAATCATCGAGATACGACGAGTAACAAAGTCAACTAGTCCCAAATCCAATCCCCCACGTCAGATTGAACGTCACAAAAGCTCTCTCTATATTTTATCAAAACCAACATTAGTTTTTGATAGTGAGACGTATCTCAATAAATAAAAGATGATTTTGCTCAAATGTAGGCATCTGCGTTTGAGCAAAATCGCAGATGATTCCGACTAGCTCACCTAGATCCCGCGGTGCGTCATTTTTCTCGTCTCTGGCACCGCTGCCGCTGCCATTGATTTAGGGTTTGAGTTCTGAGTGGGTTCCTCATATTCTCTAAACCGAGGGAGGCCAGAGTGGCGGTGGCCTAGTGGTAGGGGGAATTGTGGAGAGGCGGCAGTAGCGTCAGAGGCGCGAGAGTGGTCAAAGGTTGCTAATCGATGGTAGCGGGCGGGCATACAATGGTTGGATTAGGGTGGGCAGGGCTGGAGTGGCGGCAAGAGGACAGAGGCGAAGGGGCAAGGATGCCGCCGACCGTGGTAGGTGGGCGGCGATGGCAGTGGTGATGGTGGAGGTGCACAGAGCATCTTCGGAAGTAGGAGGAAAGCCGTTGTCGGAAAAGAAGGGGAGAAGGACGGTGCTATCGGGAAGGAGGGGAGGAGGAGGGGTGAGCCAGAGAGTGAGGTCGGTAACTGTGTTTTCCTGAAACGCATTCGTTGTGCTGGAGATGCTCCCATAACTAGATAAGCTTAATTTTTTTTTCTTTCCAAAAGAGGAGCTACCCCCATTTTTCATTGCATCAAGAACAGATACAACGAAAACCATGTTCAGCAACAGAACAACTGAGATGGCACGTTACGGCCACAGGGAATTACAGTTTTTTAAGCATGCAGCAAAAAGAAAGATAAAGTGTCTGATCCAGCTACTAATAACACCAGCTTTTCCCTATTACACCATTTTCTCACAAAAACCACTCAAAATCTAGTTTATCTCCTGCGAGCCTGAAGTTAGAAGTTGACGACGCACATGACAGCGGCTCTGAAATCCAGCAGTGGCTTCTTCCAGCATCACAGCCCCTTACACCAGAATATCTTTTGAATCTCCTGCAAACAGGTCTGCCCAGTATTTCAACACCGCACAAATAGAATGAATTAGTTGGACAGGAGAGGTGAAAGACTTCCCCTCAAAACACCATTTGTTTCTGGCCAACCAAATGCTCCACAAAACTGCTGCTATGAAGGTACAATAAAATCTCCCCCCAGTGGGCCAAGTTGTTTTAAACCACCTAAAGCAGCCATAGAGACTGGAGGGCTTTGTGGACACACCAAATATACAAGCAATAATACACCAAATGAAAGAAGCAGTCGAACAACTAAAGAAAAGATGTTGAATGCTTTCCAGCTCCCCACAAAAGAAACAAAGAGGACTGCATGTCCAGTTTTTTTTCCTAAGAACATCTTTGGTCAAAATAGCCCCTCTAGACATCAACCAAAGAAAAATCTTAATTTTAAGAGGAATGACAGCCTTCCGGATGAAGTTATAATCCACCATTTCACCATTTCCAGAAATCAGATTATAAGCAAACTTGATAGAAAAACTGATATTGTTTTTTTTCTTACCCTTCCAGAACACCTCATCTGGTTTGTTAGCATCATAATTTGAGAGCAGTTTTTCTTTAAAGCCATCCCAAACCAGAGCAACATTGGTGTCAAGGTTTCTTCTAAAGGAAAAATTTAAACCTTTGTTTATAGCCTCTTGCACTGTGATTTCTTTATCAAAGCAAATATCATAAACTAGAGGGAACTGAGAGCATATAGGTTTATCCCACCAAGAGTCACACCAGAAGTCAATTTTTTCACCATTTCCCAAACTAAAGGTTCTATTCTTCAAATAATACTTCCTTATTTTAAGAAGCTGAGACCAACAAAAAGAGTCAGAAGGTCTGGACTTAACTAGAGATAAGGGTCTATTATTCAAGTATTTTGCTTGTATCAAGGAAACCCAAAGACTAGTCTTAGTTTCAAGCTTCCATAACCATTTACAAAAAAGACTAATATTAAGATCTCTTAAATTTTTAACACCCAGACCACCAAAAATTTTCTCAGTACAAATACTACTCCACCTGACTAAATGGTATTTCCTTTTTTCTCTAGAACTACCCCAAAAGAAATCTCTTCTAACTTTATCAATCTTGGAAAGCACAACAGTAGGAACAAAAAACATAGACATATGGTAAATTGGAATGCTGGAAAGACAAGAATTTATAAGAACAAGCCTACCACCTTTTGAGAGAGAGCTACATTTCCAACTGCTGAGTCTTTTTGAAACTTTATCCACCATAAAGTCCCAATCACTGATTTTAATTTTTGAATGACTAACAGGGATTCCCAAATAATGCATAGGAAGGGAACCTACTGGGTAGTTAAAGATATTAGCATAACCAGATTCAATTTGAGGATTACCATTAATAACAAAAAGTTTACTTTTTAAAAAATTAATTTTCAAGCCAGCCATATTTTCATAAAGGTACATCAGAAATTTGAAATTAATTGCTTGATCCTTATTTTCTTCCAAACAAATTACAGTGTCATCAGCATATTGTAAAATGGGTACACCACCAGGGACTAAGTTGGAAGCCACCCCACATATGGAACCATTCTGAACTGCAACAGAAACCATTTTGGATAAAGAATCTGCCACCAAATTAAAAAGCAAGGGAGATAAAGGGTCTCCTTGTCTTACCCCTTTCTCACTCTTAAAGTAGCCACTTTGGACACCATTCACCAAAACACTAAGGGTACCTTCTCTAACAATTTTCTCAATCCAATCACACCAAATTGGATCAAAACCCCTAAGGCTCAAACAGTGGGACATAAAGGCCCAACTAACCTTGTCAAAGGCTTTTTCAAAATCTAGCTTAAGGAAAATAGCACATTTTTTACTTTTTTTAGCTTCATGCATAAGTTCATGGAGAGCTAGAACACCATCCATAATGTCTCTTCCTTTTAGAAAGGCATTTTGAGAATTAGCAATTAGTCTATTAAGAATTGGCTCAATTCTATTGGTTAGAACTTTTGTAACAATTTTGTAAATCACATTTAGAAGACAAATAGGTCTATAATGGGCGATAGAAATAGCATCAGCTTTTTTGGGGATCAAAGTAATAATACCAAAATTAAGTCTCTTGACATCCAGAACAACATTGTGAAGATCACCAAAAATTTTAAGCAAGTCAAACTTGACTATATCCCAACAGTGTTGATAAAACTCAGCTGGGAAGCCATCAGGGCCAGCTGCTTTGTTGTTTTTCATGGAAAAAACTGCTATTTTAATTTCTTCTAAAGAAAAGGGAGCCGTCAGAGAGTTGTTTTCATCTAATGTAACTTTATCACTTAAACTCCAAATATCATCTAGTTTACGGATCACCTTTTCAGATTGTTTTTCCTTAAATAAATCCTTATAATATTGAGCAGCATGTTTCACCAGGTTATCAGTACCTATGATCTCAATTGCATCACTTTGCATTGAATTTTTTTTAGAAGAAAGGAATCAGTCGATTACTGATCCGAAGCAAGTACACGACGAATCACCAGGCCGGCATCGACCGCGTGTGTGCATATAAGCCCCCTGATGATCATGCAAGTATTTGCCAATAATCAATGAAGAAAATAGAGGAAGCAAGTTAAGCAGACGGGAGATCGATGGGCGGGCTGGGACTGGGAGCACTGCTCTCCAGTACGATAGAGTCCACGACCTTGCCGTCGTTCTCGGCCATCTTCTTCACCCTCACGGCCTTGGCCGCCGGCGTCTTCGCGGTCTACTTCTACGCGCCGTCATGGTGCGTGCGCAGGGTCCCCGGCCCGCTCGCCTTCCCGCTCATCGGCCACCTGCCGCTGCTCGCCAAGCACGGCCCGGAGGTGTTCAGCGTCCTCGCGAAGGAATACGGGCCCATCTTCAGGTAGCTCAACCTTCAAGCATCATGCATGCATATGGCGCCGGAGATGCCCGGTTTCTGGGAGAGTTTATTGCTTGTGATGCCCTCTTCCCAGGTTCCACATGGGAAGGCAGCCGCTGATCATGGTGGCAGACCCGGAGCTTTGCAGGGAGGTGGGCATCAAGAAGTTCAAGAGCATCCCTAACAGAAGCATGCCATCTCCGATTCGGAGCTCGCCGATTCACCACAAAGGCCTCTTCTTCACAAAGTACTTGAAATCTTAGCTAGAATGGATCGAGTAACTGTTCTTGTTAATTATCTTGGCGATTGAAATTTGGAAAAAAGCCAAATGAGTAATCTTATGTCGAATCGATCTCCCAGGGACTCTAGATGGCAATCCATGAGGAACGTTGTCATCTCCATCTATCAGCCGTCGCACCTGGCCAGCCTCATCCCGGTTATCCAGCCGTACGTCGAGCGGGCCGGGCGCCTCCTCCGCCCCGGCGAGGAGATCACCTTCTCCGACCTCTCCCTGAAGCTCTTCAGCGACACCATCGGCCAGGTCGCCTTCGGTGTCGACTTCGGCCTCACTAAAGGCGCCGCGCCACTGTCCCCCGGCGGCGGCGCCGCCGAGAGCGTCGGCACGGCCACCGACTTCATCCGGAAGCACTTGTACGCCACGACGTCGCTCAAGATGGACCTGTCGGGCTCCATGTCCATCCTGATCGGGCAGTTCGTGCCGCTCCTGCAGAATCCCGTGCGGCGGCTGCTGCTGCGCATGCCGGGCTCGGCCGATCGGCGCATGGAGGAGACAAACAGCGCCATGAGCGGGCTGCTGGACAGCATCGTGGCGGAGCGGGCGGCGCAGGCGGGCAGGGGGCAGAAGACTTTTTGTCGGTGACGCTCGACGCGAGCGTGAGCACGGAGGCCATGAGGAAGCTGCTGACACCGGATTACGTGAGCGCGCTCACGTACGAGCACCTGCTCGCCGGGTCGGTCACCATGTCATTCACGCTGTCCTGCCTGGTGTACCTCGTGGCAATGCACCCGGAGGTGGAGGAGAAGCTGCTCCGGGAGATCGACGCGTTCGGGCCCAAGGACGTGGTGCCCACCGCTGAAGAGCTGCAGACCAAGTTCCCCTACGTGGAACAGGTAAGTGATTGATCATCATATTGGGGCTTTAAACATCAGTCCAAATCAACCATAAAAAACTTCTCTAAGAAAAAACAAATGCGTCTCGGGTATTGCTAACGAGTAGCAACAAGAGCGTCTTCAATGATGCCGAATCAGCTGACTATAAAGACTTCAACTCAGATTTTTATTTTTATGGAGAGAAAGAGATGAGATAGATGAACTATTAATTAAGATTTGGGAGTGGCTGGAGCCTAGTCGCCTGGGCGCGCGCGAGCCACGCTCGGGCCTAGCCGCCGGTGAGCGCGCAGCGCGACCCAGGCGATTGGGTTTAAGCAAAACCGTTAAGATTTGGTCTGCAGTAAATTTTATAAGGTGCATGCACACTACTATATATGAATCCATACTAATTTGGGATACAATGCTATAGCTAGTCTATTTGAGTTGTTATCTATTTGCTATTTATAATGTACATGTCCATTTTTTATACCTCATCATTAACTCGATCGAGTATGTATGGTACAAGTTAGCTGTCTTTAAGCTATTTATAAGGCTTGTCATGTAAGATAGATTATGATACGGAAGAAAAAAAGTGCACATAGAAATTTATGCCGTCTTCAATACAAGAGTCGACTCTACACAAGAAATTAAAAAATTTTGTGTGTAAGCCAGTTGTCTAAAAAACATGCAGTCATCTCTACCAACTGTATAAGTATTCTCTATTGTTATCTATAAGTTACATGGCAATGGTTAAAAAAAATGCTATCTCAGCCATTATATATGTCCATCCTCTAAAAACATTTTATCATTTTGGGAGTTGGATTACTCAAATCTCTCTCTCTCTCTCTCTCTCTCTCTCTCTCTCTCAACAAAAAAGATGAAGGTAAAAAATGTATGCCACTGCAAAAATCTTCAATCCATTTGGTTCCATCATTGAAGCTTCTAAGTCATAAGGCTCTCTCCAATAGGAATCCCTAATTTGATCCCTTATAAACTTATATACAGGCTTCCTTTTAAAAAATCTCTCCCTATATTTCTTTCATCTCCAACAGTGTTCCTTGCATGGTGAATTGTATAGGGGAAGGAGAGAGAATTCCTACATATAAAGGAATGGAGGGAAATTCTCTATTTTAGGGAACGAAATAAGGAATGCTATGAAGCACATAGGGGAAGAATCCGCCCCCTATTTTGATGTAGAGGATGATTTAGAGAATCCTATTGGAGACAGCCTAAGTACCATTGCATTTGCAAGTTCTTTCTTTATACACCATAAGTGGAATTTTATTTATTCTTATAACTATATAAGAATTACAAAAAAAAATGTGAAAAAAATGAGACTGCTACTACCTATCCAATGCTTTCAAGCATAATATGTTTGGTTGCTTTATTTTTTAATATTAGGCTGAAAATATCAATAAAAAGTTCATGCATTTTCCTTATAACATACTCCCTCTGTTCCAAAATATAAGGCGTATTTTGACTGCACAAAAGTCTTTAAAGGTAGAGTTTGACTGTTAGATTACTCTATTATATATTATGAACTGTTACAATATAATAATGTATCAAAAAGCACTTTGAAATATAAACAATTTGGTACAACTTTGGTATACTAACGATGCATATTATTTGATTTATTTATGTTAAAAAATTACTAAGTTTGACATTTTTTGTCAAAATACGCCTTATATTTTGGAACCGAGGGAGTATTTATTCGGAAAGTCTAGGATATTTGGCAGCAGTTTCAATGTTTTTTTTGTTTTTGTAGTCATCTGCGCAACTAAAAAAGAAAAAAAAATCACTGGTGGCATACAAATAACTACCCATAAATGCAATGGCCACTGGTGGCATACAAATAACTACCCATAACTGAAGGGATTGGAGACTTGCAAAGTTTTTTTCCAAAAAAGAAAACACAAAGATACATATGCAAAAGGGACAAACTTTTGGAAAATTTTCTCACTCGCCTCTTATTTTCTATGTCACGGACTCAAGGTGTCTTTATTCTTATTATTTTGCTTGTTGTAACTCTACTCAAATCCTTAAAAAATTCAACTTCACAACGCAATAACTACTACTAGGTGCATCTTCAACTAAAGACAACACTTCATGCACACTACGATAGATAAATAAGACTGGCACTCTGCCCCTAGGAAACGAACTGCCAATTGCATCAGATGTAGTTCATGCTAAGGCATAGACTGTAAACTTAGTAATAAGTTTTGATCATTTCCTACTCATAAACCACTTAGCGTTCCTAACTTACCAATCACGACAAGACTAATTCTAACATATATAGGTGGGTGGCAACTGATGATGCGGGCCGGGCCTAGCTATGGTTGGGTCGGATCGATGGCTAGGATTGGAATTGAAGATTAATTGTGATATGGAAACTGAGATATCGAGAGTTTGTTTCCTAACAGGTTTTGAAGGAGACGATGAGATTCTTCACCGTATCCCCGCTGATTGCAAGAGAAACATCCGAGGAAGTTGAGATTGGAGGCTATGTCCTGCCCAAGGTAATTAATTATGTGCTTGATAAATTAGCATGCCACGCGGATTAGGCCAGCATTCCAGTTGAACTATTGCAACACTTGATTTGAACGTTACAGAAGCACGCATCTAACACGTTCATGGCAGTATCACAAACCAAAGCGCTACTACTAAACCCAACAAATTGGCGGCAATTTGAACCTATCCAGGGCACATGGGTGTGGCTGGCCCCAGGCGTGCTGGCAAAGGACCCGAAGCAATTCCCAGACCCATACGAGTTCCGGCCCGAGCGGTTCGACCCGGAGAGCGAGGAGTGCAAGCGAAGGCACCCGTACGCGTTCATCCCCTTCGGCATCGGCCCCCGGGCGTGCATCGGCCAGAAATTCTCCATGCAGCAGCTCAAGCTCGTGGCCATTCATCTCTACCGCCACTACGTCTTCAGGCACTCGCCCAGCATGGAGTACCCCCTGCAGTTCCAGTTTTCCATTGTGGTCAACTTCAAGCATGGTGTCAAGCTACAAGTCATCGAGAGGAAGAACTAACGCTACATAAAAAAAAAGTCTCGTATATAACGCTCATCTTTGCCGACTCGGAAGATTTGGAGCAGCCGAGTGAATTTGTGCCGGTTCTAACCATGAACTGGCACAAATAGTTGTCCGTATTTGTATCGGTTCTTGGCAAGAACCGGCACGGATGTATTTGTGCCGATTCTAGCCACGAACAAGCACAGATGACAATTTTTTGTGTTGGTTCACTGACCAACATAGATGATCTGGTTTATCCATATCTCATTGTTTGTGTCGGTTCTTCAAAAATCAACGTAGATATCTGTTATGAACCAACACAAATATACCTTTCTGCCATAGTGTAATATTGTATATGTGTTCGGAGACTAGGATCCATGCGTGTGTACTTCTATCTATATATGTATGATACAAAGTATGTATCGCAATATTTTCACACTCTACCTTGTTAGGTGAAATGATTAGTAGTTACATATGGAGAGGGAAGGACTGATGTAGTATGTGCATTTAGCAGCTCCAAATGTGTGCGATGGCAGAGCAAATAATTTTGAGGAGTCTAGCCAAAACTAGCTACCAGTGGCAATAAACACAGACAATCACATGTGCACATATTACACAAGAGACTTTGATATCATCAAAAGCTTTGTACCAGAAGCATCGTCTCTAATAAAATGTATACATTAAGAGATGAAAACAAAAGGAACAAGTGTGGACAAGCATCCCAAAGTTGACAATAGGACTGCTAGATTGATGGCTCGCATTCAAAACTTCAAGCGCACATTCATAAAGGACTATGCTATGTTTCAAATATATTGGTCAACACATCATATAACGACATTACAAAATATATTCATTCTGAGGTGTTGAACATTTAAACTATCGCATCGCATACCACTGACGTTCTGATAACTGTGTCAACTAAAATGTGCAATTTCGCATTCAAGTCTTAGTAACTCAATCAAAGTTAAATAGTATCAATGTACATATTGTTGGGCAATGAACAATACTAGATACAATCGAAACCCACATGTCTTTTATAAACAAACGGCTTCTACCAACAGATAAGCAGCATGCACACTGACATGATGATTTGCATGGAAAAACTTCCTTAAGATGAGGAGTAAAAAATCATGGACCAGCCGGTTCACACCAAATTTTCTTCCACTATTATCAGTAATGAGCATAAATAGAGTCCTCTCTAAAATATCTAGAGATTACAATAACAACACCACATCATCAAGTTACAAACCTAGAAATAGCATCAACACGTTAAACCGCACATGACAAGAGCTAGAAAAATGTAACATTACAATTTGTTGAAAACAAAGTGCAACTATTGTCCCCTTCAATATTCAATTAATATATCACAAACCACAAGTCTTGAGCCCTTTAAACTTGGTAGGAATGTAGTTCAAACATATTGTCCGAATTTTTAGAGCAATTGGACAACTTTGACCCTCAAAACATATCAACTTCTAAGACTACGCGAATACGAACTTGCTGAAATTCGAATTGATTAAACCACTCACAAATATGGTTCTCCACTAATCCAATCATCAAACCAACCATACCAATCTGATAGAAACAAATTAGGAACATACTAACCAAATTTTGGAACGATCCAACCACATTTGTCTCTCTTATCACAAGCTTGACAAATCTTGCATAGGAAGAACCGATCTAGATAGATTTCTTGTTCTCCTTCCTTCTCTTCTCTCTTTGGCCGATGTGATTCTCTCAACAGCAAGAGCTTCTCGAGTGAGTGGTGGCTAAAGTTTTTAGTCCTCTTCTCTTCTCAAGAAAGCATCTCAACCATCCATGGGATAAGCATCAATGGACAATATTATTTGGGTTTTGCTAGGCTAAAACTTCACCACCATCCTTCAAGCATAGGTACGGTTTGATGCTTCATGCACCCATTCAACTCCCATCCCCTAGCCTCGCTCGTCGCTTTGTTCCATCCTTCAAGCATATAGATAATGTTCTCTTTCATATATATGGTTTCTGAGATCAAGAATCTGCTTCCCCAATGCCACCCAAGATTATCCCTGATAAACATTATCGGTGGCCCGAGCCAGACAACAGATTTGTGAGGGGCTACCCCGCGAAGCAACGTAGCGTGCTCTGGGAAGCAGCTCTGGGAAGCTGAGCAATCTCAAAGTGGCTATCCTGTGAGAAAAATGCGGCTTGTCCTTTATTATTGGGGGCGCCCCCAATTTATAATGGGGGCCGAGATACATCGTGCCATTACAACCCTTCACTGAGGGAATTACGCAGGGGTAAAAGGGGTAAGGCCTCCCGCCGAAACAATTCTCTCTCCCCCATGCTGAACAATTCTCTCTCCCCATGCTGCATGAGATGACGTCATCGCTGACATCAGCGAAGATTCCTTTTTTCGTTTTTTTTAAACGATCATAACTTTTGACTGGGAGTTCCAATCCACAAACCGTTTTCACCAACATGTTCCTCGCATTTTTTTGAACAAAACAAGACCCGTGTTGATATGTAAATTTTTACTGGAACAATTTGTCTATACTAATGGAACAATTAATTTGAACTATTGGAACAATACGTCTAATACGATGGAACAACTTGGTATTTGGCCTGCTGAAACAATAGGCTAAGCCCAATTGGAACAATGCATTTGGTCTGATGGAACAACTTGCATACCTATTGGAACAATGTATTTGGTCTGTTGGAATAGTAAAAGAAATGCCTACTAGAACAAAAAGGTTTGCCTACTGAAACAATAATTTTTGCCTGCTGGAACAACAAGGTTTGCCTACTGGAACAAATAAAAGTTGACTATTGGAACGATAAGGTTTGTGCTATAAGAACAATTGAACTTTGCCTACTGGAACAATAACTTTTGTCTTATGGAACAATAAATTTGCCTTCTGAAACAATAACGTTTGCCTTCTGAAACAAATAAAGGTATTGACTACCGGAACAATAAAGTTTGCCTACTGAAACAGTAAAGTTTGCTTACTGGAACAATAAAGTTTGTCCTACTGGAATAGTTGAGCTTTGCCTACTGGAATAATAACTTTTGCCTTCTGGAACAATAACTTTTGCCTTCTAAAACAAATAAGGTTTTGCCTACTGGAACGATAAATTTTACCTACTGGAACAATAAAGTTTGCCTACTGGAACAATAAAGTTTGTCTGTTGGAACAATGAGTCTAACCTCCCGGAACAATCTATCTTACCTGCTGGAACAATGAGTCTAGCCTCTCCGAACAATCAACCTTGTCTGCTGGAACAACTTTTATACCTGTTGAAACAATGTATTTGGTCTGCTGAAACAATAGGCTAACCCAATTGAAACAATATGTCTAGTGTGATGGACCACAACTTGTATACCTACCGGCCCAATTGAAACAATATGTCTAGTCTAATGGACCACAACTTGTATACCTGAACAATCTGTCTTGCTTGATGGAACAATTGTACCAATAAAAAATAAAAAAAATTTTAAAAAAAGTATTTAAAACGAGTTCATTAGGAATTTAGAAGAATTATGAAATTTGTTCTACGCAATTTGGACTCCGAATGAAAAAGATACAAAATTGAGAAAAAGAAAATAACAAAAAATGAAATGCACGGTGGAGCAACTAGCTAGCTCTGGGCAAACACACGCGCATGGAGCAAAGCTAGCTAGCTCTGGCAAGCTGCGCGCATGTAGTCGCTTCCCGCTCCGCGCCGTGGGCTGGGCCGGGCGTCCGACGGCCAGAAGCATTTCCGTATTTATGAAGGTTCATAAATTTTTATGTAGTTTCATGTTGTTGCATCATATTACCTTATAATGGACCCGTTTATTAGCATTTCTGTTATTTTACGGCCGGTTAATTATCAGATCCCTCTCCAAACATTAGGCACCGAGCCTTGCTCTTAATGTGCGAGATTGTTTATGCAAGATGACGAAATAGTTTGAAAGCATCTCTGCCTGAACCCCTCCCATAGCATCTAACCTACCACCTCTCTCTCCTCTTGTCCTCGTCGTTCAATCCATGACACGGCATAGGGCATACAACCTCATACAACCTGCGTTAGACATACATATATTGGTGATCGTGGGAGGGCATCAATGATATGGAGGTCGAGAGCAGGTACGTCGCCATTAGGCACCACGTCGAGGGTTTCCCGTCGGAGGCCGACTTTGAGGTGAAGGTGGCTCCGTTGAGATGGGCACCGGAGTCCGGTGAGGTTATGGTCAAGAACCTGTACGTGTCCGTCGACCCCTTCCAGCTCAACCGCATGAAGCCTCGCAGCCCGTCCAACCAGGTCGTCATTCCCGGCGAGGTAAGTAATTTGGCCACCTACGAGCCGGCCGGCCGTACGTCTCCCTTGTCGCAGAACACTAACCAACCCGATGCTTAATTTCTTCTTTTTCTTTGCGAAGAGGATCACGGCGTACGGAGTCGGCGAGGTGGTGGCGTCGGCGGTCGCCGGCTACAAGGAAGGCGACGTGGTGGCCGGCGTCCTCGCGTGGGCGGACTACACCCTGTTCCGGCCGGCGCCCCGCCTGTTCATGTCCAAGATAGAGACCAACTCCGGCTTCCCCTTGTCCTACCACCTCGGCGTGCTAGGTGATTGCATATTTGTTCGCATGCCGCCGCGTTCGCACGGTATTCTTGCCGCGTTGATTGTTTCCTTAATTTCTTTCCCGGTGTTGATGACTGTCGATCGGCGGGTCGATCGAGCTGCAGGGACGAGCGGGATGACGGCGTACGGCGGGTTCCACGAGGTGTGCAAGCCGCGGAGAGGGGAGAAGGTGTTCGTGTCGGCGGCGGCGGGCTCCATCGGCAACCTCGTCGGACAGTTCGCCAAGCTCGCCGGCTGCTATGTCGTCGGGTGCGCCGGCAGCGAAGCCAAGGTGTCCATATATAAACACATGATTTTTCTTAAATGTCCTGAAATTCCTATTTTTGTTACAGAAAACCAGTTTATGCATAGTACTCAATGTGTTTTGAATGTTGACAGCTCTCCAAATACAAATTTGACTACTAATCACTATCACAGTTCATTTATTAAATCGACTAAAATTATTACATTATGAAATTACTCTTCGAAATGAATCTAACATATGACATTCATGTACTCGATCTAAATAGTTTAGAAAATTCCATGAAGAAAATTTTAAGCTTTGTCTTGCACGTATTTCAAACGACATATATTTTTGACCCGAGGAAGTATTAAAGTAGTAGCTAATTTGGGATGGAACAAGGAACTTGAGTGACCGCCTTCAAACTTTGTCAGCTTGCAAAAAGCAATATTAAGCTTAGCTTCTAGGGTGCTGACATTTTCTTGTTGTACTCACCCCATCCGAAAATATAAAGCGTGATTTGACTTGATACGATCTTCGAAACTGTATACTTCGATATTTAATTTCTCTTATCATATATTGTTTGTATTAACAAAACTATGACCACTAGAAAATGTTTTCAAATATGAATAAAAATATTGAATAAAATATTGGTAAAAAAGAAGAAGTTTGAATCTTAATATGTGTGCGCCTTATATTTTAAGACAGAGGGGTAATATACAATATTCAAGCCAACCGATTATGATTATAAATATTTATATATTAAATTTCTGTCGATGAAAGGAATTCAAAAATTTTATAATCTCCGCAGATGCTCTATTTTCGTCGGGCTAAAGGACAACCAACGAGGTCTAATCGACAAAAATACCCAATTATTTGTCTGCTCTCTCCTGACCGGCGAATGAGTGACAGATTTTCGTAGTGTTCACGATAAAAAAAAACTACATTACAGTATTATTTTAAATTGGTGCCTCATAATTAGCCAGTCCAGGCGATTATCGGTCTTGTCGACCACCCCTGGTTTTTTCCAAACCAGGCAAAAAAAAATTCCGGTATTTGTTGGGTTAAAATAAAGTTGGTATTTGTCCAAATTCAATTTATCGATGATATTCAATTTGTTATTCGATAACTGGCCAGTCCACCCCCAATTTTTTTCCTTTCAGATCTTGCATATTGTGGTGATGTTACTCAAAAATCAAATTACAGGTAGAGATGCTGAAAGATAAACTGGGGTTTGACGACGCTTTCAACTACAAGGAGGAGCCTGACCTGAAATCTGCACTGAAGAGGCGAGCTCTTCAGTACATGCACTTTCTTGTCAGGCACCTACGTACGTGCGGATCAACCGCAGAAACGGGAGTTCCATGCGTAGGTTCCTAACATCTGAACATCTGACAGATACTTTCCCGACGGGATCGACATAAACTTCGAGAACGTGGGCGGCGTGATGCTGGAGGCCGCGCTGGCCAACATGAACACGCACGGCCGTGTCGCCCTCTGCGGCGTCATCTCCGAGTACACCGGCGCCCAGAAGCGCGCCGTGCCGGACCTGGTGGGGGTGATCTACAAGCGCATCACCATCAGAGGCTTCTACGCCTGGGACTTCTCGACGAGGTTCGACGAGTTCGCGGGGATCATCGGAGATTGCATCCGCGGGGGAAAAATCCAGGTGGTCGAGGACGTCTCCGACGGGCTGGAGAGCGTCCCGTCAGCTTTCGCGGCGCTGTTCCGCGGCCAAAATATTGGCAAGAAGATCGTCAAGATAACTAAGGGTTGATATCAGTGGCATGGACGCGCTGTTAAACATACTAGTGGTTCTGGGTCAAGCAAGAAATTTAATCTACTGCATTCTATCTGTAGCATCTAACAGGTAATCTAAAACATCGTAATTTTGAATCGAGCGGCTAATGGAGAGAATAATTTTTTCAAAAAGTATAGACAAACTAGCAAATAATGAAATTGAATAGAAGTATAGAACGATGAAGTAACCAATGTGGATGCACTTATGCTTGACCCAGTAAGACAGAAGAGACCTAAGAGATGTACCTCCTTGTACCACACCTCCATCTAAGAGGTACTATTGTACTATGTATAAAGAACTTTTCGGATCAAAGTCCTTTTTAAATGTTGCCACGAACAAGTGAGGGAGGCAAACCAGCTTGAGAGAGCCAGGAGGCGCATGACCAAAGGAAGCCTCGCTCCCTCGGAGCGAAGCAACGGCGAACCAAGGAGATGCATGTCCAGGGGAAGCCTCGCTCTCTCGGAGCGGAGCAATGGCGGACCAGGAAGGGGCGTATCCCGAGGGAGCCCCGCAGCTCCCCTTGTAAGCGAGGCAAAGCGGGGTAGGGATTACTGCACTCAAGACCAGAAGTGCCCAAGTCCAAATTGTGAAGCGAAGATAGTTGCGTGTGAGACAAGAAGACCAGGGGACAGCAAGTACGGTCTGCTACAGTCACCAAGAATCATATCGTGTGTCAGGGAGATACGACAGCCGACTGTAACAACCAGCATCAGGTGGCCGAGAGATACGATGATTCGCTATAACAACCGGGTCCCCCTTGTAATCTCCCTTCTAGCCCTGCTTTAGGTAGAAAAGAGAGGGCAATTAAGTCTAAGCCTAGATCCCGAAGGTGTTTTTCCTTCGGTACCCCTGGGCATGGGGAGCAGGTTGAGGTCTAGGAGGTCTTTTTTTAGCATTGCCCCTTTTGTCATTACTTTATTCCCTCGCGAGGTTTGAAAACCCCCCCCCCCCCCCCAACTATAAATAGGGTGCCCTCTCAATAATAAAGACAAGCTACAGTTCATCGCAGGATAGCCGCCTTGTGATTGCTCAGTTTCCCGAGCTGCTTCGCGAAGCGCACCTCGTTGCTTCGCTGGGTAGCCCCTCACAAATTTACTGTCTGGCTCGGGCTAACGACACTAAACAATATCAAAACACGATTATTCTTTGCAATCTGGATATTTCATGCCATCAGCATAATAATTTGAGCAATTCTTTTGCCACTATAAAGGTATTAAATCCTGTAATTACCATCACTTAATAATCGATCTCTATGCGTCTATCATTTCATTTTGTGGGCTATTTCCTTCTTTGCAATTGATGAAAACATATCTTTTTATTTAAACTATATAAACATTCCTAGAAATTCTAGAGAAAAAAATCATAGAGCTACAATAAAAATAGTTCTTTCAATCTAGATATTTTATATTTTAACAAACAAATATGTTGCCAAAACAATGTATAGACAGCCAACCAATACTTTTAACAGCAAATTCTAATAATAACAATAGCAAAAAAAATCATATTGAAAATACTATGCATTTGACGTCGCTGAAATTTTTTTAGAGATTTTTTGGAATGTTTATATAGATTGAACAAGAGAAGACAACTTTTTATTAATGGCAAAGAAGGAAATAGCGCATGGAATTAAACTGTTTAGATGACTTTTCTTTGGCGAGGCCTGTGGTGACAGTTATTGTTAAATTATTTGAGTCATGGTTTACTTAAATGAGAAATAATTTCTGGGGAAGAACGAGAGAAGGACAGAGAGCTGGGGGGGGGAGTGGGGAAAGTGAGGGCATTCAGTTCACGGGCTTGATAATCATGAAACCGAGGCACGGGGGAATCTCTAGCAGTGTATAAGTGGTACAACACGGGTAGCACACAGCCAGGCAGCCAGCGCTGTGTTACTAATCATCTGAAAAGATTACATGGCCATTAAGATTTGTTTGCCATTAGGGTCACCTATTTAACACATACAATTACATGAAATAATGAGATATATTTACAATTTTTAAATTTTGTTTGAACCAAAATGCTTAGAATAACGAATACTATTTTTACAAATTTTACGGTAACTTTTACTTCAAATTTGAATTTGATGAATTTCGCGGAATTGCGGCCGGTTTACCCTGGCGGTTTCCCAAACCGCGAGCTGGCGAAGCCCGGTTAACCGGCAGCTAACCGCGGTTAGCTATTATTAAATTATTTGAGTCATGGTTTACTTAAATGAGTCCTGAAAAATCTCAAAAACTCACTTCATGGGAGGCAAAGAGAGGTATGCGAACTTTTTTTAGTACACATTGTTTGTGAGAAGAGTGAATAACAACTTTAAATAGTGCAGCTTGCTTCATCACACTAGCTCATGTGATGGGAGTGAGAAAGAAAACAATATGCGCCGTGCACTTGCTCGCCTCGTCGAGCTCGGGCACATGACACCTACGTGAATGGGCCTGCCCAGCAGCGCGGTTCCAGCACCCCTCGCTGTGCACTGCTTGAAAAAAAATGAGCGTTTCATTTTTTTCTATTTAATTTTCTCATTTTTGTCTCTATTTTATCTGGAGTCTAAAATGCATAGAACAAATTTCATAATTCATCTAAAATCCTAATTAACTCATTTTAAATACTTTTTTATATTTTTAGTTTTTTAATTTTTTCATTAGCCAAATTATTTCACCAGTCTATATAGATTGTTTCCAATAGGCTAAACTAGTTATTTCAGCAGGCTAGACATATTATTTCAATAGAAAAACTAATTGTTGCAACTGGCTAGACATTTTATTCTAGTAGGCTAAACTAATTATTTGAATAGATCAAAAATATTGTTCCAATAGGTTAAACCAATGTTTCAACAGATTAGATAGATTGTTCCAACAGGCTAAACTAATTATTTCAACATGCCAAACATATTGTTCCAATAGGTTGTACAAATTATTTCATCAGGCTAGATAAATTGTTTCAATAGGCTAAACTAGTTGTTTCAGCAGGCTATATATATTGTTCCAATAGGCTTTGTTTTAGCATGCTATATATATTGTTCCAAATAGGCTAAACAAACTGTTTCACTTGGTTATACGTCCACTAGGCAAAAGTAATTGTTTCAGCAGTCTAGCCATATTGTTTCAACAGGCTAAACTAATTGTTGCATTAGGATAACAAATTGTTTCAGTCAATTTTTATATAGCAACATTGATCTTCTTTTATTTGTAAAAATGCGAGGAACGCAGCGGTGCAAGCGGTTTGTGCATTGGAGCAACCAGTCAAAATCTATGGCCGTCGAAAGAGAAAACTGAAAAGGAATCTTTTCGCTTACGTCATCGCTGACATCATTGCATGCAAACAGGGAGGGGTTCGCGAGCACGCTACGGCGGCCTTCAATTTAGGGGAAGAACGGAGACGAAACAATGGCAGGAGAAGTTTGTTTCGGTAGGGCGCCGAGTTGTTTCAGCTGGTGGACGCGTCGTTGGTGGACCGACCGAGCCGCGTGAGAGTCCGACGGCCGCGCGCAGGGGACGGACGTCCGTCCCCAAGTCACCGCCTAAAATTAATCTGAGAGCTAATATTTCCATCCTGCTTCGTAATGATTATTTATCAAATCACATTCTTGATTTATTTTTTATTAAATAAACTTAAAAGTGCTAATATTTTCATCAGTTATGACATGTCTTTTCAAATGGGCTCTTGTGCATCAGCCAGAGTAACCGATATGTATTTTATATCGTTGTTTCTCTAGTGTTGTTGACGAGTTTATCACAGAGATATATGTGTGCTTCTAGTGCATGTATCAAAGATATGTTCCTGTTTCCTGATGATTATTTATCAAATCATGTTCCTAATTTAGTATTTGATTAAAATAGAAAGCGCTAATATTTTCATCGGGTATGTCATGTCGGTGAAGAGATTTGATGCAATGGTTTCAAAACTACTAGGGCAGTTATAATGCAAGATTTCTAAACATTATTTCTATAGGTGTCATGTCACATACAAACTAAGAAAAAAAGGTGGCTCCATTGCATTGTATTTTAATATTGTTTCCATCATTAATACTTTCTCCTCACTCCAAAGACATATTCTCTCTGCACATTAATTCTAAAGCTGCGTTGAAATAGTTTCTTAAATAAGAAACGATCTTCTTTTCTCACTGTATTAATTTTAGAGTAAAATGCACCAGAGGTCCATTAACTTATGCGGTTGTGTCACTTAGGTCCATCAACTTTGAAAGTGCATTTTTTGGTCCAATAACTTGTTAAGTTGTTCACCGCAGATCCAAACCGCTTAGTCAGCGCCTCCACGATGACGTGGCGGTGTTTGGTCAGCACGTCCACGCTGATGTGGTGATGAGGTGGCCACACAAAATATAAAAAAAATCAGAAAAAATCAAGAAAAAATCTAAAAATCTAAAAAAAGTAAAGAAATCCGAAAATCATAAAACAAATCTCAAAAATTGTAAAAAATCAAAAAATTTGGGAAAACCTAAAAAATGTGTGAAGAAATCCGAACAAATATAAAGAAATCTGAAAAAAAATCAAAAACTCCAAAAAATCTTTTAAAAAGGGAAAATTGTAAAAAATACGAAAACATAACCACTTTTTTTTCAATTTTTTTGTTATGTTTTCGGATTGTTTAATTTTTTCCCAGTTCTTTATTTTTTATCTATTTTTTTTTCAGATTTTCGGATTTTAAATTTTTTTATTTCCTATTTTCTATTTTTTCGGATTTCATTATGAATTTTTATTTTTCGGATTTTTTTTACATTTTTTTCATTTTTTTATTTTTTACATTTTTCATATTTTTTTTATTTTCCATGATTTTTTTACAATATTTTTAGATTTTGTGTGACCACCTCACTGCCACGTCAGCGTGGAGGTGCTGACCAAGCACCGCCACATCAGCGTGGAGGCGCTGACCAAGCGGTTTGGACCTGCGGTGAACAATTTAACAAGTTATTGGACTTAAACATGCACTTTCAAAGTTGATGGACCTAAATGACACCACCGCACAAGTTAATGGACCTCTGGTGCATTTTACTCTTAATTTTATACCATATCATTTTTCTATCCTACTGACATAGCGAGAAACGAGTGAATAAACCGTATTGCTAAGTGCCCTTTACATGTATATATGGGTTAATTAGCGGGATGCACGGCGTGCGTTGTTATTTAATTAGGGGTGTCGCAGGGGTTTGTACCGCTAACGAGTGCTACTCTTCTTTTTTTTTTAGAAGGCAGCTAAAAGCTTTATATTCAAAGAGGAAAGAGAGCTATAGTACAAATTATGTACAAAATTCAAAACAACTATCGCTAAAGGAGGGTCATGGTACGCTAATCTCCTCGCCGAAATTTCTCTCTGGATATTGTCCCAAACTTCCTACGAGGAGGAAGCATTGTTTGTGAAAATACGAGAATTTTTCTCCAGCCAGATATTTCAGATTACATAGATTAGAGCCCCATCAGCCTCCTTGATTCTATCCCTTACCAAAAAGTTTCGATAGTGGTTGGAGATGGCAACGAAGTCTAACACTTAAAACGCAGACAAAATGACAAATTAATAAGAGATTGATCCAGTGGACGTAAGCAAAATGACGGGAAAGAACTACAACATCAAAAGAGATGCCTTTGTAGATCTGCGTTAAGATGCCTTTGTGTATATTTGTTTTTGTGCGTGATCTAGTTAACCCATTATTAAGCCAGGCCCAGGCATGAGTAGGTAGCACCCTTTTTGGTTTCATTGGATGTACGCATCAGCACTAGAAAAACCTGCAGCCTGCAGGTACCTTATATCAATAGGCATGAAAAATTAATAACTAATGAAAACAGTCCAAGGAGGTTCAGGGGTAAGCAAACCGCCAATCCATATCCTATTTAGCATCAGACCAAACTGGTTCTATATATGCATGCTTTAGCTGCCACCATACACAACCCTAGTAGATACTACATAGAGCTAGAGCTAAAAGCTCTACATATTGTGGGTCGATCAACCATGGCAACACAAGTTTCCTCTGAGATAGAAGATAGTGCCAGCAATGTTTTATCATTCCAAGACAATCCACCAAAAAGCTGCACAAATTTCATATCCACACTGCCAAGGAAAGAAGGTTGGTCACTTCCAATCTACTTATACAAGAACTACTGGTTCAAGCCTGGAATTCTCGAAGGAATCTTGCTTGTCCCTGAGATGTTCAAGCCTCGGCATGACGACATAGTCCTCGCCACACAACCCAAATGTGGAACAACATGGTTGAAAGCCCTCACCTTCGCAATCATCAACCGCTCTCGCTATAATTTTACTGACCATCCACTGCTCATCCAGAACCCTCATAGTGTTGTGCCGTTTATCGAGATCCCCACTGAAGGTAGAGATCTTACCTATACTGAAGCACTCCCATCTCCAAGGCTTCTCTCCACGCACATGCCATTGTCGTTGCTCCCTCCAGCAACAACCTTAGGTGGCTCCCGTATCATCTACTTGTGTCGAGACCCCAAGGATGCCTTTGTATCAAGATGGCACTTCGAGCATAAAATATCAAGGCAAGAAATTGGACTAGACAAACCTTTTGCAATGTTCTGTGAGGGGTTCTCACACTATGGTCCCTTTTTGGACCACTGTCTTGAGTATTGGAAGAAGAGCTTGGCAAAACCAGACAAGATTCTTTTCATGAAGTATGAGGAGATTGTGTTGGACCCAGAAAAGGTTGTTAGGAAAATCGCTAACTTTCTAGGCGTCCCATTCAGTGAAGAGGAAGATGAAAATGATGTCGTTAAGGAGGTCGTGAGGCTATGTAGCTTTGAAATGCTTACTAGCCTAGAAGTTAACCAAAAGGGAGGTATCAATCATGGAACCCCTCTATATGTTGATAATTCGGTATTTTTTAGAAAAGGAAAAGTAGGGGATTGGGTAAACCACATGAGTAAAGATATGGGGGAACAACTAGATCACATTGTTGAAGAGAAGCTCGGAGGATCTGGTCTCTCCTTTTAATCTACGATTTTTTCTGTTTTACCTTATTTTTTCCAATGATCATTATCTGTAATTTGCGATATGTTGAAGTGGAATTATGTATATATGGTGTGCCTCACATATGTGTGTGCGCGCGCGCCTTGCCTTCAAGCTAGCAAGCAAGTGGGACAATATATGCAGAAAAATAAACATAGCAAGGCATGCATGTACAGTGATCAACTATTACTCTCTTTTTAATTATTGCCCCCTTGCGTTATTGTCAACTATGCATTCTTGACATTTTGATTCAGAATGCAGAAATAAATGTGTGATGTGTGGTTGCATGCAATTGGTAGATGCATGAGAAATGTATTTTAACTCATGATATAGCATCAATAGGATCAACTGGGTACAAGGAAACATGCTAAATTTTGACCGCCACCAACCTCTCTCGATGGTGATGAATCAACCGTAACAAAAATACTACTCTTGACGATCAGGCCCCCACAACAACGAGATATTGACTCACACTCGACATCCAGTGTCTGGCACTCTGGCCATCGAGAGTACAACAGACAATATTATGTGCAAATGTTGGTGTTGTCAATTTGTCATTTAGATATTGATATGATACTTAAAGTGTAAAACAAAAATAGACTTGAGATTAAAAAATATTTTAGCTTGTAAAGCATCATTCGTTTGCATTAACTAGATAGATGGCAGTCTGAATTTGCAAAATCAGATATTTGCCATTAAAAATTTGGTATTAAAAAAAATGCCACTAGCTAGTAACTTCTAAAAATTGTTTAGATTTCATTATTTGCCACCCTAAAGGTTGTTGTGTGACTTGTGTCGATGAGTTGCTACATGTCATAGACACAAGAGTTACAAATCACCCAATACACTTCTTTGGGATGGAAAATCATTATTTTTTCATTAAAAATTCCAAAAATACCCCCTCGTCTTGTTGGAATCACGACAACTAGAAGTCACTCTAACTCCTCATTCCCCCAACGTTGTCATCCTTCCTAAGCACTAGAGCTCATTGTGACTCCTACTGCCTCATTGCCACCTCATGTATCTATCTCATCCTTGAACTTTAGCAACCCCTACTCTCCCCCATCACCTTTGATGCACCACCTCCCTCATCCTCCCCAAGCTTTGGCGACTTCTCTTCCGCTCCTCCAAGTTTCATTGATACCAATTCACCACCTAATCCCTTAACTCATGGCTACTTACCACTGACCTATCATGAGCATGCTTCACTATCATCGTTGCCTCCTTGCTTCTATCGATTGGTGACCGTGGAAGAAAGGCTTGTCTACCATCCGCTACCATACTTTGGGAGGCGAGGAGGATGGAGAGAATCATATATCTAGCACTAGCAGGGGAGGTGAGAATTAAGGGAGAAATGAATATTAATAAGGTTGTAGGTGGCACTAAGGAAGGAGAGAGAGAGAGAAAGAAATTATCGGGTAGCTGAAAAAAAGCTCTAGATGGTAGAGATCTATGCGTGCAACAGCTTTGTTGAAGGAAACTGATTGGATTCAAGCCACTTCTCTCTATATATCCTCTGACGTGTTCCTCTGGCTTCGGATGACTACCATGTCGACTTGCAACAGCCATAGCTAGCTCATATGCCAATAGCTCAAAGTTAGGGGGTAGTACGTCAAAGGATACGTGGTCCTTGTTGGATGGCTCGTTGTCGAATGTGAGAAAGAGGAACGAGGTAATATTTGGTGTGAATTTTATGAAGTCGGGAGGGCAAAAATGTTTTGGAGTGGCATGCTATTTTTCACAATTTTATAATAGTATGGTTACAGATACCGACTTTGTAGTAGCGATTTGTTGATTTTACAAATCTACAGTACCATCTATCTAATTAATTCTCCTTTTTCATATGAACCTTCAAATTGCATGGCATGAATTCGCAGTACTGTAAATAACTAAATTACAAATCTGACCTGAAATAGTTGTGTTGTCAACTGTCTAATGACTAGATTAGAAGTAGATAACAAGTTGATAAGTCGTATACTTATCAATTTATCTTTGATTGGTACGTGTTGAAAATGGGATTCAGCTCTAATCACTACTACAGACATGGCCTTTAGTGCCGGTTGGTAATAGCCAACAGTACCGGTTTTTGAACCGGTACTTGTTTTCCGGGACTGATGCCTAAGGGGCATCAGTAGTACTGGTTCAATCAACCGGTATTGAAGGGGTCTATAGGCTTTGAAAAAAGTGAGAGATCCAGGACTCAAACCTAGCACCTCTTACCCCCTTGTGACCAACACCTTACTCTTCTAACCAACTCACCCACCCACGCGCTTTGATATAAGTACCACATGCATATCTTTTAGCCTTTTCAGAAACGAGTCATCAGTACCGGTTCTTATTCGAACCGATATTGATGAGCCCCCATCAATACTGGTTTGAATTCCGCGTGCCAGCTAGCCTGTACTCGCCTGCGAAAAGAATCTTTATTGTTGCCTCCAATCGGTATAGAAAGCCCGGATCACTACTTTTTCTATCAGTACCAGTTTCAATTCAACATATACTAATGTGCCGGTATAGTAGCCCAGTTTTCTAGTAGTGAATTATCCCATGCATCCCTATGAGGCAATTGTTACTCGTTTCTAGGATTCTAGCTAACCCGGGCATATATGTATCTTTGTCTTCTATTTGAAAATTAAAGCATGGATATTAAAGCTGCAAGCATAAAATTATGTGCCATCATTTTTTTCCCAACAAAAGAGAACTTTAACATTACACTACTTAAGTAGTCGACTGAACGTCAAACCAAAAAATAGGTTTAACCGGATATATGCCGCTTCTCAATCTTAAATTAGATCTGATGGTATTTTTTACACATGTAATTTAATTTTGAGATTGAGTAGTGACATATATTCAATTAACTCAAAAATTATGGCTCAGAGGTTTTATCGATCGTATATATATCACAAATACAGTATATGTTGTAAATGAAATCCCGTAGCTAGTTGAACTGCATAGTAGCTAGGGATCATACAACATATGGTAAGCTTGTCGTCAGTCCGAATACCTTGGTATGGATGAATGGATGATCCACCGCCGACCTGCAATAACGACATTAATTGGCAGCTAATGAACGGCGTTCGACACCGTCCACAAAGACAGAACTCCAAGGAGCGACAAGAGAGCATCTTCCTGCTCCAAATTCAGCATCCGTTCTACACGCTCCGCAAACGACAGGCCAGGAAGAGAGCATCTTTCCGCTCCATATTCTCTCCCCCGCTCCATATTCAAGCATCTTTTTAGCTGAAACAAGTTTAAAATTACAATATTGAAAAGTTGTAATTTCTCGAGAGATACCATAGAGAGTAAAAAAAATGTTCTAAAAACTCTAAAAAGAACCAAATATAAACCCCATAAAAATAACTAAAAGTATTATATTGTTTGTCATGTAAAAAAATAAAAAGAATTAACGATAGTTTTAAATTTCAATTTAAACTATAAAAAACAAGGTCGAATTATTAGTAGTTGTTGAGTGGAAGAATACACACACATATATGAGATCATTACATACTACCTCCGTTTTTTTTGTTTGACGCCTTTGATTTTTTGATACGCCTTTCACCATTCGTCTTATTCAAATTTTTTTTTTGTAAATTTCATTTATTTTGTTGTGATTTGTTTTAACACTTTTTGATACGTCTTTGACCATTTGTCTTATTCAATTTTTTTTTTGTAAATTTCATTTATTTTGTTGTGATCTGTTTTAACAATAGAGGTACTTTAAATATGTCTTATTTTTTTATATTTTTGCAACTAAGTTTTTTAATAAGACGAATGGTCAAATACGTGAAAAAAAAAGTCAAAAAAAAAAGGAGGGAGTATTAGGCTACTGGCACGCGGGCCTTTTTCGGCTACTCGACTTGGCGTAATTAGGCCCCTCGATCAGCGTGAACACCTAGCTCCGGCAAGAGCCTCGAGTACTCAAAAGGAAATTCAACATGGTGCATAAGTCCCATAAAAACGATAAAAAAGAAATTGCTTAGCAACGTCCGATAAATGCCTGCCCAAACATTCAACAGCACAGCACCATGCCCTTCCATTTTTACCAGAGTCCGATGCAGCACGTCTGCCCTTGGGAGGGCGTCGAGGTCGAGCGAGGAGGAGGCCGCATTTTTAGGGACGCGGGCGTAAAATTTCGTAGGCATCAATACAAAGAAAAGGACTCCGCTGCGAATCTATAGGGACCAACGCGCAACATTTAAAATTATGTGGTCTTTTTGCAATACTGTATGGGCTTCTTTTGACGGGGGATTTGCTCTATGCATATGATCGGACCGTTTTATGAATTCAAACGACTCGGCGAGCAAGGAAAAGGAAAACATGCTCGAAGGAGAGGGCGTCAACGTGGAGCGAGGAGGCGGCCTTATTTTTAGCACGCTTTAACTATAGATAGATAAATATAGTAGATAGATAAGATTAATCGCACATGTGCGCATGTACGTAACCAAGTCGATTTGGAATCATGGTGTCATCGCACATTGAGCGTCCTCATGATCTTATACCTAGATCATGGAAAGTTCGGCCCGGCCCAAAAAAGCCCAGCCTGGTTCGATCAGCGCATCGGACCGGGCTTGGGCCTCGATCCAAAGATCGGTCGTCGGGTCGGATTGGGTCCAGCAAAAATGTAATTTAAGACATGGATGGACCGAGCTTCAGGTCCAGGCTTGGACCTGAAAATGAGACTCGACACATTGGGTTGGGCCGGGCTTAGGCCTGATCTTGCAGGACTGGGCTTTTTCAAGCCCGTCCCGTCCTTTGAACAGGCCTACTTGTCTTTTATTAAACTGTAACACATAAAAAAAAACATCGGTGTTCTGTCCAAGTGTTCACGGTAATTTTCAGGCTTCCCTTGGGCATTTTGATGAGACAGAACAGGCCCATAAACAAGGGGAAATTGTTCATATCAATCGCTTTGTTGTGCAAGGAGTCTGTGTCATCATAAATAGCTAATCGATTTTGAAGGAAAACCGATCAAGTAGAAAAGCAATCGGGTTTCCTGACTTTTGATTTGAAATTAAAATTTTTTAACATGGATTGATCTTGGTCAGTAAGATGGGTAGGTTATTAATACGGTGAAAATCACGATAACCCAGTGATTATCGACGAATTTGTGAACCTGGTCCAAGGAGTCCATGCTGGGCAACCACCTCAGGCCAGGCATCCTCAAACGCCAGCTTCCGCACCCACAAGTGCACCAAACTTGTCGCCGTCTCACCGAGTCTAGAGGGAGAGTGTCCAGAATCTCCAGACTGAGGTGGTTCTCGTCAGGCTTTGCAATCGTTCAGTTCTTTGTATCTGTTCTATTGCGCAGTTCGGTGTGTGTAAGCTTGTTCTTAGGTAGAAGATTACATTCCCGACACCAAGGCCTGGAGGGAGAATGTACTATCTGAATCAAGCGTCCATAAGGTTTCAAGCAACTCGATCAATTGTGATGGACTTATGCACTTATTAATCGTCAATGCTTATAGCAGACCATGTAGTGGACGTTAATTGGCCTCTGAAAAAGTCTGGAAAGCAAACATTCTTTGGTACTTGAAGGAATAGCGAATTATGTCAAAAACGTATCAGGTTACATCAGGTGGCATGTCAGCTTATCCACAAGTGCATGAGGTACGAATGGAGGAACAAAAGGAGGTAAACCTGGTTATAAAGGGTTGAACAGGATAAAAAACTAAACAGAATGATAATGCTCCGCAAGGTATAAAGAACAAATAATAAAATAATGGTCAATCTTGCCTCATCCTATTTTCTGAAAAATAAAAATAAAAACTCAACATGAGGTACCTTCTGCCATCTGCAGGTTGATGTGCGAGCAATCTCACTTTTTTTTCTCCCTGTCAAAACTAAGATTTATGTACAGTGTCTCATCATGTGACAACTTCCAACAGCTTGTATGAAGCTGATTTGAAGATCATGAGTGATTCTCTTCCTCATGAGAAGATGATCTGTTTGCTGATGGTGTCTGAGAAACCTGATGAGTTGGATGGTTGTATTTCTTGAAGACCCGCTCTTGGTTTTCCTTCCACCATTCCTCAGCCTGACTCTCCTCAAATCTTCTCTTGCTGTCCAGAAAGTTTCAATAAATATAAAAGATTGAATGGGAAATAGTAATTTAAATTTTAGATTTCAGCTGCACTGGAGGGAATTACCTGAACCTGATCCGCTTGAATATTTTGGTACCATCCTTCAACTGGATGAGTGTCACGTACACACCAGGTTCGAATTGCTCAATTAGTTGCACTTCTCCATGAGTACCATGCTTCGGTACAAAATCATTATGAACCTTCGCATGGTTTTCCATGACATGATGGGACGGTGATTCACTTGTGAGGGAAATGGCAGAGCCACCAGTAGAATTTCCATCTTGGGACATTACCAAATAGCCAATAGTTCCTGACCTATTATTGGCGAGATCATATCTTCTGCTTCCACCATTAGATAATTGAAGGCGATCATGCTCTATAGGATTTATGAGTTCTGAAGGATGACTTGTTTGTTCCCTCAGCAGTGCCTGTGTCTGATTTTGCAAGGTTTTCAAGCTGTCGGCAGCATCACTAGGCAGTTTATCTACAATACCATTGAGCTGTGAAAGAGTGGAACATTAGATGTATCTAGTGACAAGAAATTAGATTCATTCCTAAAAAGTTAAAAAGTTAAATGATATGTGCTTGTACAGACATTTAGTAAATAAATTAAATAAAATAAACGGAGACACTATCCTATCCTTGCTGTGAAAATATATTCGTAATCCAATGAGCTTACCAAACACGATTATGCTATACCTCATTTTCAAGAAATTTAACAAACTCCACCACAGCATTGCGTCTGGTAGATTCTTCTGTGGCCATAGAGGCAACTGCTTTAGCGTTCTTATCTGATTTCTGAAGCTGCTCATGTTGGGCTTCACACTTTTGTTTTAAACTATCAACCTATTAAAAACACATTTTATCAAAATATTAACTAACCATAACAGAGAACAAAATTTACAGAAGAAGCATTCTTACCTCAGATTGCGATTTCAACATTTCTTGGTTCAGCAACTCATTAGACTTCTGCAAGTTATCGGCGTCTGTTTTAGAGTATTGTGGAATTGCAGGAGGTGATTTTGTTTTCTTTGTGTGTGGAGATGGAGGTGCTGATGAAAGTGCAAGCATTGCAGGTGACATGGTTATTGCTGGTGACATCGCCATGGGTTGAATTGCGGCAAATGGGGCAGGAAAGCCAAGATCTTTGAACTGTAGCATGGATGGAACTTGGGATGCTCTCATGATTGGGTCTGCTGCTTTTAAATCATTCCTGGCTGCTTTGACCTCTGTATACTTGACTGGGTCCGCTGATGGTGTTGGTGCAAGCCTAGAGGGTCTTATTTCTAACCTCTCTGACTTATCTCTACCATCAGTAGAGCGACGAGCGACAACATTTCTTTTGCTGGAATTGTTATTGCTGGTCTCTGCAGTTTTCAGTTTCAGGAAACATGAATCACACACACGATGCGGCTTGCCTGGAGTTGGTGCCAGAGCAGCCTTCAGCACTTTTCTTGAGCTACAAGCATGGCAATGAACCAGTCCACAGTTGTAGCAATTATGTCTCTTTCTCGTGAAACCAAATGCTTGCCTACAACCCGTACAGACTGACTGATCTGCACCAGATACCCACTTATGTATGCAAATACACGTTGTGAAATTTGAACCGCATGATATATTCTTGACATGCCGATCTTTGAGTGCATCAACAAGGCATGGTGTCTTTCTGTCATTGAGATCGCCATGACCAAGTCTTCCATTGGCCCCCATCCCCCATGTATATACTTCGCTTCTTGAAGTTAAAACTGTAACATGGGAGGCTCCACATGAGATTTCCTCAACCAACTCACCAGCCAATCTATCTTGCACTAAGCAAGGCTGTTTACCATCAGATTTTGGATTTCCGAGCTGACCATTGCTGGCACTACCCATGGTAAACACATGACCAGATGTAGCAAGGGCAACAGTCATACTATTTCCACAGGCCAGCTGATGGAAATTGTAGTCAATAAGAGCTTGAACACAGGTAGGAACTAACCTAGTCTCTTTGTCCCCATGGCCTAAACGATTCTTATCTCCATCACCCCAAGTATATAGCTTCCTAGACACAACATTTGTGCCTGTCTGACTACTAGCATCCACAATAGCTGCTGAATGCCAGACCCCACATGCAACTTTGACAGTTCTAAATCCATTCAAGGATTCGACCTCTTTTGGGTATGCGACGGTTTCACGATTCCCATGTCCAAGGACACCAAATGATCCATCACCAAATGTGTAAAGTTTTCCGGTTGAAGTGGTCAAAGCTGAATGCCAAGAGCCACATGCAATAGATAGCACTTGAAGTCCTTCTAAGGGCCCTGACACTAGTTTTGGAAGCCAATGGCAAGCTCCAGTGTCATACCCAAGCAATCCAGCATTGTAAGAACCATCCCCCCAATTGAATAGATCACCAGAAGCGGTTATAGCACAAGTATGGAACTCCCCGCATGAAATAGAATCAACTATGGTTACTGACAAAGACTCAACAAGCTTGGGGCGACTAATATCTGCATCAGTTCCATGACCAAGTCGCCCACCGAATTCCTCCCCCCATGTAAACACCTCTCCTTGCCTGGTGGTAAGAGCAACATGCCTTGAACCACAAACTATCTGATTAACATCTAAAACAACATCTGATTCTAAAGGTTTAGGAATCAAAACATCTATTTTTGAGCATGAAGAACTTGAGTGTCCATCTGTTGGTGCCACATCAGTCCATATTTCACCCCATACATAAACATCACCTAGGGATTCTATATCATCATTTCCAGAACCCTGACTGGAAGAACTAGGGGCACTGGAAATACTAAGTCGGGTACTGTCTGCAGCACTTGTTCTTATCATATTTGCACGATCAAAACCCACATCTGATCTTCTGAAACTAAAAGAATTGGTCCCACAGTAACCAGCCGAGTTAAAACCACATGAAATACTTGAAGCAATATCTAGTGTTGAATCATATGAGCGCCTATCTTGGTAATATAATACTTCCTGGAAAAGAAAAGAAAAGATATATAATAATATCTTGCATTTCCTAATTAATCAGATGAAACAACTAATGAATCTCCACCTGATACAAAGAGGAGTAGGGTGGAGTAATTACTGCAAAGAATAAAGTGGATGCTTTTAAGTTATCACATGAGAATCCACGTAATAAATGTTGAGCTGGTTATTATCTCGATGATTAAAGTTTGAAACATGCATGGATTCCTTTTAGTATTGTTCATCTACCAGGTGTAAGGGAAATAAATTAATAAAATGTATGATGACTAATTCAAATGTCTTAGAAATCAAATATCACATGGTAAAATTATGCCATGCATATTAACTGCTAGGAAGGCACATGTTTTTTTATAGGAACAAAAAACTCACGTCGGAAAAGGACACTCTATCCTTGTGCTCACCAATCAAAGAATTTTTACGGCATGAACTTATTAGCCCCTCAAGTGCTGAAAACCACACTTCAACTTCAGCTTGATCCTTGCAAACCTGCAGAATAGGCAGAAGCTCATGCTACAGTTTTCCTTTTTAGACCATACTATCACGGATTCAACCAACAGGCTAAATCAAGAGGCAGAGCATTTAGCATCAGCTAATGGTCAGAACTTTGAAACTTGCAATTTATGTTTACCAGGTCAAGTGAACGTTGACCTTTCTTGTATATGAGGGAAAATGACAGATAATCCTTCTCAGGGCATAAAAACCTCCCAAAAACAGCCTGATGTATAGTTAAATGTGTCAGATGCAAAGTTAACAGCTTGATTAAAAGTTAAAATGTTCATTTTCCTAAAGTAAAATGTCTGGCAAGTCTAGTTACTCCTCCCTCCTGTTGTACATACATGTAATCATGGACATTAAATATGGTCCCAAAATACAATTTTGGCCACAAATTACTACTGCAATTAATTCATGCAACCCAATAAAATTAAAATAATATGGAAGTACATTTAAGATGAATATACACATGTGATTTTCATACATCCAGTTAAAATATTTAGAAAAAAAATCCATAGCCAGAGTTTTATAAATTTGACTAACATATCATTATATCAAAACCAACATGTATTTGTGACAGGAAGAAGTATGTCTATTGTGCTTTATAAGTTCTTTATTGTTTTAGCACTGCTTCTGTTAATATAATGCCATGCAGCAAGAAAAACCTTGGCATTTAAATCAGGTTGTAGCAAACTTACAGTTCTCTGTCCAGGAATGATCTTAGTGACAGAAGACAGTCTTAGGAACTTTTCCTTTTTGTGAGAATACCAAATTAATGCTGTTCCGTCCTACAATGACAGAACATCAAAGGAACGCTATCAACTAGCTATATACTTTTATTGGGTAATTAATACAAAACTATGTCTCCGGTATATACATCACCTAGCTAAGAGATATGTGTAATCAGATGTAGGATGCAAACTCCCATGGTAATGAATGCCAGGCTATTATAATGGTGCTTCTTATCCATGTAGTAAAGAGGTAAATTCAAGCATACATTGATTAGGGACTAAAATGTCTCCTTTACAATTTATAAGTCTCTCATCCAATGGTGATCTAAGAATCTTGCTAATATTATACCATCGCAAGGTATCAATTTGTGTACATTGTTTCAGTTACTTCATAGTTCATACTTTTGCTGCCTTTGAACTTCCTTCCCTACTTCAAAAATTGCCAGATAATTCAGATAAAGTAGTTTTTGCTATGGCTATAAGTAAAACAGAATCTGTTGTAGAAAATTAGCATGTAACAGTCAAAGGAGCATGTTTTATCAACTTACACTAGAAAGTCTGAACGCACGGATCTTTGGTTTTCCTTTCCGGCTATACTTAATAAGCTTGCTACCTTTCTTTAAAGTAATAAGAGCCTTCAGAGAATGAAAAGTAAAACATAAGTATCATGATACCAATTGTTTCGCACATAAATTCAGAACTATGAAAAGAGATCAACACAAATCATGTGACCGTGTCTAGAATCGTACATTATCATCTGGTGTCATCTAAACAGATACAGCTCAACATCCTATTGTCGGCTCTGTTAGCCACAGCTGCACCAAAAAGAAAATAAGTGACAAGGTTTGAGATGATATCAGTATCAGTGTATCACATGAATGGATTCTTGTTTCACTTTTCAGACCTAAAACTTGACGTGAAATGCATTTGCAAACATTGACGGATTCACCGCTCGGGAAAGGGGGGCAGCTAAGGATATGCAAGGAGGAACACCCGGTACCTGCTGCAGTCCGGAGATTTCGCGGACGGCTTTCCAGGGATGGGGAGGGTCGGAGAAGGCCGGAGACGGGGATGGAACCGGCGCCTGTGGGGACAAGCAGCCAGGGACATAGGCGCGTCGAGGCAGGGATGCGGCGGCGTGGAGGCGGAGCTCGCGAGGGACGAGGGAGACGTGGGGGAGGAAGGAGGCGGAGCCAGCGAAGAGACGGCATGACCGCACGATTGCAGGAAGGAAGCGCGGTCGCGCGGACCGCGGGCGGCGGTGGGGGGAGGTACAATATTTTTTTTTTTGAAAAAAAGAGCACTTTATTACCCTCTAGCTATTGCCTGAGTTTTGTCCCTTGATTCAAAAACCGCGCGACCAACCTTCTCGTCGTACAAAACGAGCAAGATGGTCCGTATCCTTGCGCGGCTAGATTTATGTCAGTATGTAGAGTTTATTTCTAACTAATCTTTTTTATGATATCTCAAACTTATAATTTATCTCTATATATCATATCACATTTATAGTTTATCTCTAATATATTATATCGGCTTTATTAGTTTGTTACAGAGATTATTTATTTATTTATTTATCTGATGCGGTGGACTACAATTGAACGGTTATCTGATTTGATGGATTCTGATCGGATGCTGGAGAATTTTCGGACGACATGACGCATTGTGGTGCCTCCGTTTTTCTCTACTTTAATATGTTGGCTCGTGCGTTTGCACGGCTAGATTTATGTCAGCATATAGAGTTTATCTTTAACTCATATTTTTTTAGGGTTTGTTTGTTATATGGAACCCGAATTCTACTTGAATACGTGTAATATTTAGTTTGTAGCTATTTTTCTACGATTAACATGAGAATTTCTACTATTTTTCGATTAACGTGGGAATTTTTACGATTTTAGGATTAATGTGGTGGTTCCGTTTAACTCTGCTTTATATCTATAGTAGATAGATATACCTCGTCGTCTCAATGCATCGTGTTTGACCATGATCAGTTTGGTGTATAAAATCAATTTGACTCTCCAAATATTCATTGGAATCAAACTATGCATGTAACACTTCTTGATGTCATTGCCTATGTTACTCCCTCCGTTCTTTTTTATTTGTCACGGTTGACTTTTAGACATACTCTTTAATCATTCATCTCAATAAAATATTGAAGTATCATTTTGTTTTATTATGCTTTGTTTTATCATTAAAGTTTATTTAAGTATGACTTATATTTTTGCATATTTGCACTAAATTTTTTAATAGGACCAATGGTCAAATGACATGTACAAAAGTCAGCGATGACAAATAAAAAAGAACGGAGAGAGCCGTAGATATTTCTACACACCAACCTTCTCTTTTTCCATCGTTCCATTCACAAATAGGGGAAAAAATGAAAAATATTGATATGTTCTGTCGGTGTAACAATTATTGTCGACCATGTTTTTTCAAATAAACGAAAACATTCTGTTTCAAAAAAAATGTTTCTCCAAGGGGGGGACAAAACCAGCTCCATGATTGGGCTATCCAGCCCGACCAAAAGGCGACAAATTTAAGGACTTGTTTGTTTCAGATTAAATTAAATTAAATTAAATTAAATGAAAATTTGTTATTTTGTATAGGTCAAATGTTGTAATATTTTGTAGTTATTTTGTGGGGTTTTAAATAGTTATTTTTAGAGTTCGCAAAATATTTTTTCATAATTTTTTGATTTTTTTTAAATGTATTTCAAGTGGGTCACAAATTTACTACAGTAAAACGCAACTCAACATTAATCTGAAACAAACAAGGCCTAAATCCCATGCAACCAGCGGATAATATTTTTATTGTCTCGGCGACCGTTAAATCGCCCAATCTGCTCTATTGGGTGCGGTATATAAAACACGCTAGTTGAACGGACTTGATTTATATCTCACCCGATTGACGAAGGGTGTCTATTTATTAAATTTTATACATTAAATATTATTTATTTATTTTAAAAATAAAAAATAAAAAATCACGTTGTGTAGTATTATTGATGAAAAAATATTTTTGTTTTGGGAACAGCTTATATCAGGCGACTGAAAGCTATTTCTGGACCGTATATCAGTACTCCATAGAACATATAATAGATCTAACGAAAACGCCTAGGTACGTGAGAAAATCGACTAAGACATCTCAAAAAATTAGCCGTCCGATGATTAGCAAAAGTGCTTTGTTTTACTTGTTTGTTCATATATTTTAGCATTGAAAATGATATTTTAGATAATAGATAAAACCGACATCTACTTGCGGAGATGTACGCCACACTGAGTCGTAAAGCTATTACAAGATCACATAGATTAATAGAAGGTAGTATTCAAAAAGGGAAACCTCATCATAATGCAATTGTATTGTTAAATCTCGAACCAACGTGAGAGAAACGTAGTCATAGCTTCGACGATGCTGAGGCTGAGCATTGAAGAATGAAGAATTGTGCTCAAGCTTCAATCTTGAAGGTCAGCTGTGAACAGTGGACACCACCTACAATGCTCCGTAGCCTCCAAAGCGCAAACACCATGGTTTGGTGTCGGAGGCAATTGCGCGCATATTACTGTGCCGGCCGAGAAATATTTTTTGGCGGATTCACATGAAAAAAATTTCTCCTTTGCAACATTTTCGAAAATAATGGTATTTCCAGTTTCCAGAACAGCTTGCCGCACCGATAGATGAAGAAAGACAATCTGGCATAAGCCAGCAAAATTGTACAGGCAGATATGGACACAAGAACAAGGGCAAAAATATGTCCAAAAAAAGAACAAGGGCAAAATAGCGCATAAAATCCAAGCCATGCCACAACCAGCTGATTGATCTCTCCAGCTTTGATCAGGCAAGCAACGGTGCAGATGAATTATTGCATCTCCATTTCCTGCTGTAGTAAGCGTAGAGCGCCAGCTGCATTGCTCCCAGTATAACTCCAAGGCCATTAGGGAACTGAAACATCAACAAGAAGAAGAAATGTCAGCTTCGTCAGTAGAAGCAGCTGCTAGCATAGCAAGCCCACAAATCTAGAAATCAGGATTCTGGGACTCACGTAGATGAAGAAATCCCGAAGCAGCAATCCATACATTGCGAAAGAGGCGCTCATCAGGAGTGTCGAGAGGGACAGGTAGAACGGCATGAACTCCACGCACTCCGTCCGGATCACCACGCCCTGAACAGTGCACAAATAAGGATGCAGGCATGCATAATGCATGGAACATGTGAAACCAGCGAAAGAACAGCCCTCGATCACTATCGCTGCGATGGCGTGAAGAAGACGATGCGACGATCAAGAACTCAGCTTGAATGGAACAAGGCGTACCATGACAGCCAGTGGGGAAGCAAACATGAAGATCAGAGACGCCATGCTCACGGCGCCAACGAACAGCTGGCGCTCCGGCGGATCGAAGCAGGTGAGGCTCGCGTGCACGATGAGCGCAAACCCAGAAACCAGCAGCAGCAGGAGCCAAGTGATCTTCAGCTATGGAAGAAACGCAAACAAAATAAGCTTTTGTCATCCATATGCAAAACGTGTTTTAAGAATGCTTTGGTTGCGAAAACCGCCACCGGTCCAACAGGGTTCGAGTCTTCCTAGGAACAATGAAAATTTAGATATCATTTAGTCGGGGTTGTTTATAGTTATGGGACCGGATCATCGAAATCGGCAGTAATCCCTCAGAAACAACGAAGAAGAAACAGAGAAGTGCAGTACTGTTTATGCATGTTACTGTCGGCTGGCACAGCGAGACGTGCTACAGTACTGTACATCTACCTGTTGCTCCCTTGTTCAGTGACGAAGCGGGTTCCAGAATTTAAAAAAACCGAGAGTTATGTGCTTATTTACCCGTGTCTTCCTGCTGTCGGCGTAGATGATGAAGAGCGAAATGTAGGCGAGCTGGAACACCGCTCCGATGCCGTTGACGGTGGCGACGAGGAGCCTCTCGTCAGAGACCCAGGGGAGCCCATACCACAGGCAGATGGAGCAGTTGAGCAGGGAGAGCAAGTAGGGCAGACCGTCGAATTGCTCGGTCGATTTGGCCTTCAGAATCCTCTTAAACGTCGGCCTGAACAGGTCACACGCGCACTTAACATTACAAATCTTCATCCACACTTCCACAGTGATACGAATAGATAGGAGGAAAGAGCAAAAAACAAAAAAAAAACAAGAAAATCATCTGAGCATGTCTGTGTTCTTACACTGGTGACAGGAAGAGAGCGAAGGCAAAGAGGTTTCCTGCGGTGGTGAAAAAGAACCAAATTTTCAGGAAATTAGCACTCTTAACCTTGGAAACAGCTTGGTTTTTGGAGCACGAGAGATCAAGAAGATCATCACCTGCAAGACCGGCAGCAAGGCAGGAGATATCATACAGGGAATCCATGGATTCCTCCAGTCTATCTGCCCCCTATTCAGTGCATACCTCCATGTGCTAAAAATTTGTGGCTCTTATAAAGGGCGGCGCTAATAAGTCAGTGAGCGACACAAACGCCACAACCACTAGTTTAATTGTTTGGTTTGGACATTGAAAGCCTGCTCCTAAGAATATCCCTTCCTCATTTTATCCCCTATACGGTATAAAATCATTCAGTAAACCATAGATTCGTCTCTCTGTATGTGCAATTTTCACACTGAACTGCCAAGAGGCTGTCTGCCAGAAGTTTGCCTCAGGCTGTTTTTCACAAGTGTTTCTGAAAAAAGAAAAATGCAACAATCGCTATTTGTCTGCAATGAGAATAATTACTGAAGGTTTATTAGTACCTTACAGGAAGGGGAAAAAAATACAGTGGCTGCTATCATTTTCTGAAATGGTAAGAATCTTTCCTGGCGTTCAGGTGAGCGATAGGCTGGATACCAGATTTCAGTGATGAACACGAATCAAACAGGTCGCCGTACAACTCGTGGTCGTAAACGTTCGATGGACACCACTTGCTCGTGCTAATTGAGCCCAACAGCATCCGGCAAACAGCAGCCAGTAACTTGGACGGCCACAAACACACCTTGAAAACACATGATTAGGGTGCATTTTTCTGGCTTACACGCTGTGCGGCTGTTCCATGTCCATCCTTTTACAGCGACCCCTTAAAATCTGAGGTGTGGCTGTGGCCTCATTCTTTTTTGCTTAAATTAAATTAAAACTTAGGTTTTATTTTAAGGCAAGCAATGTAGTGTTTTGTAGTTATTTTTATGGTGTTTTAATGGTCTTTTTTAGATTTTTTAAAGTATTTTTAAAAAAATTAGACTCTAAAACCCCTCTCGAGGGTCATAGTTTTTTCATTAAATTTTTCAGCTACTTTTTGCCCAAAAAACTAGACCAAAGAATGAAATGGACGCATGGCTAATAGATTTGTAAGCATCCGTAGCAGGGACTCTAAAATCTTGTAGCTTTGGATAGAGTGTCTGATGGAAGAAAGAAATCTTTTAAAGTACAGTGTAAAATCTGAAGAAAATTTAGAGGGAAGGATAGAGCGAGTAGCTAATAGTGAAATAGAGGATGGGAATAGAGTAGCAGATGTGGATGCTAACCCTGGCTGGCCGGCGTAGATGGTGGAGGTGGGGCCCATTCCAACTTTGTGAACCAAGCCAAATGCTAACATATGCACATTCAATTAAGAGAACAATAAAATTTTTTCCCCTCCATATGTTTATGTTCTTAGTGTTTCTTCTAGTTGCATTTAGTCGAAATGTTAGACTACACCTGTAAGGTTGCATAATAGGAAAGAGAAATTTGCAAGACCACCGGACATACCCAGAATCGACGTGTCATGCAAATTTGTGGCAAGTACAGTTCATAAAAATCATTAGCAATCTACAGTTTCACAAACATAAGCAATCACCATGTCCAACCAAACATCACATGTCCAAATCGTTCACTAGGGCAAAATGTAGTTTTCATGCGGTTGCAGAGCAGAGATGAATCCATCCTCGGATCCTCCTCATCTCACAGAGAGGTCAATATGCATACAAGAACAGAGCCAAGGAAAACGAAGCAGCCACAATAATCATCAATTTCTTCCTCTTTCTCGCCTCATCAGGCACACGGTAAGCATGCCTAGTCGCCTACTAAGCACACAATACACACCGTGTGACCATGTGAAGCCAGGCAAAGAAGGTGCACACAGTACCACCACAACATTTGACGCAAGAATAAAGAATGTGCTCCATTTCCACAACTGATAATGCTGTACAAGCAACATTGAAGAGTGTAAACCAGATATATCATGAGCAATCCGGTATGCTTAGAATCTCTCGGACCAGGACAACCAAGGGCATTCCAAATAGTTTGAACAATACTTCTTTTAAAATGACAAGACCATGAAAAGGAATATGCCAGATGGCCCACCAAAAAAATATGAAAAAAAAGGAAAAAGCAAAATTTTTTACTGTTGACTCATTCAAGTATTCGACTCATATGCTACAAGAGCAGAACCTAGTACAAGTGTACAACACCAGACGAGAGGAGCGTTCAGATACTAAGCAACTGAATATTAACCACAACCAAGATGGTGTAACTTTACACAGCAAGACACAGGCCAGACTCCAGAGGCAGAGGGAAACATCAGCTCGATGTTACTCAAAATGATTCAACTTCATCACTCATGTGACCGTTCAACCAGTTTAGTTACAGTTGCCCATCAGCTTTGAATAGCTTCACATCTTCTGTCTTCTTGATTTTCAAAAGTTCCAGTCCTGTACCTGAGAGAAAACAATATGAATTTTAAGGAAATTTCTTAAAAAGCACTTAAAGCCAATGAAGATACATGCATAAGAGTTTTATGCACATATCAACATGTTATCCTCAGTATAAATGCCTAACATGGAACACCATTAGCCAATTTTTTTCATTAATTAAAATCAAACAGCAGAAATACCTCATACATAGCAGATGTAATGATGAATTATCCCAGTATAATATTCATTGTACTCAGTGCTCAAGGTATGATATTTAAGTACATTGACACACTGCTAATTTGATAAGTTCATTCCACAAAGTTTGTGAATACCAAACATTACGTATCATAAATAATGCATCATGCATAGATCGCAAATGCAGCCACAAATGAAATCAGAATATCCTACGCAAATGCAGCCACAAATGAAATCAGAATATCCTACTTAACTGAGTAGTTAGCAGTGACTAGTAGTTGTTATCGGTTACAAAGCTAACTGTTTTTAAAAAGGGCCAGAAGGTAGAACAAAAAGAAGGGTCTTTCCTAGTGCGAGCGCCCTTGCAGAAGACTTGACCATATTACTAACAAATGGAGAGTAATGCAATCCATATACTTATATACTTATTATAAGTTGTAACACCGCAAACGTAGCGCTGTAAACAGTTCCTGATGTAGAGCCCACTACCCTACATGTACAAGCAACAACACTCAACACAGAAATATTGTTCTAGCATGAATGCATAATTTGATGACTCCATACATGTTGAATATCTTACTATGCTAAAAAAAATCTTGTTTCAATCACCCGTAAAGATACCTCTTGGTAAGGAAAAGGCACCACTGAAACACTCATAATTGATACAGGAGACACTGCTCCCACAAATCTTAATTGGCCAATGGTTGCGACAATGCTTATTAGGATCAAGAAAATATCTATTGATAAACCCAAAAGTCACAAAGCAATTTGAAAGAATAAAAAAGTTTTGAAAGATCGTTCGCACAATTTGTTAAAAAAAACTGCCCTGACATCATTTGCTCCGAGTAAAATATTTTTTCAACAGTAGAGATAATTATCTTGCGGCGAATAACTGTTTGTGAATATTGAGAGAGACGGCCAACATGCTTTGCTACATTTAGTCCAAGTAATTTCAAGACATTGGTGTACTGCTAAATGCAAAAATTAAGAACATAATAAGCAGAAAGGGTGACAAAAAGTGATCAGAAAAAACAGAAGTAGAAAACGTTTGTTTCGTAATTTCCCGTGGTATCTAACGGTAATGGTCACACATTGTAGGCTATGAAAACGTTTCAGCCAAAAAAATGGTTTTCCCAAATCCAATGTTTACATAGCAAATTTACTGAATCATAGAATCTATGCACCAAGCGTCATTTTAATTCACCAAAGCATAGTCAGAAACACAATCATCCAAAAACATCTCACCTCCACGATCCATCTATCTCTCCGAACCAGCAAACGCATCAAAAATCTCGCAGCAATTCCACCATGTTGCCCGATGCGCGGCAGCAGCCACCGCCACGGCAGGTCCCCGTGCCACCTGAAACAGAAATAGCACACCGAATCAGACCTCACCGCATCATGGCGTGAGGGATGTATGGCACACAGGCACAAACATTGTTTACCTCTGTATTATGCCCAACAACTGCCTCACGCGACCGTGACACCTCAGCCACATCACTGACCACCACATCACCCTTTGCCTCCGGTTCCAGCACCACAGGTGCCTTGGCCGTCTCCCTGAGCACCACCTCCTCGCCCTCCGGCTCTGGTTCCTGCACCGGATGCACCTTGGCAACCTCCCGGGCCACCACGTCCTCCGATTCCTGCACAGCGGGTGCCTCGGCCACCACCACATCTTGCACCTCCGGTTCCTGCACCACGGCATGCGCCTCCCGCTTTGCACCCGCCTTACCCTCTTGCTCCTGCTCGCTGGCTTCAGGCGGCAACGCATCCACCATGACCTCCTCGCCGGCCTCGCCCGTGCCGTCCTCCTCGACCACCTCGACGGCGCGCTCCACGGGCACCTCCGCGGCCTTCTTCTCCTCCTCGTCCGCCTCGGACGCGGCGGCCCTCGGCGTTACCATCTCCTCGGAGCTCTCCATCGAGTCCTCACTCACATCCACTGCGCCCACCACCCCACAGAACACAGCCTCAGAAAACACGAGCATCCATCACATATTATAGCGCAAGAAAGGCAGCAAGAAGAAAAGGCGACCAGCTAATAAAGCGGCCGGTGGGAACGTGGGGGAGGGGGATGGCCGGCGCCAGCGAAGGGCACGGGAATGCCAACCTCGCCGCACGGTGGAAAAGGCGATTCTTGCCTCCCCGCTGGTGCCGAAAGCGGCGTGCCGAAGTAGATCTGCCCCCGGCTTAAAAGAGGGGTAGGGGGAGAGGTAAGGGGGCGCTAGGGCGCCATTCGTACCGGGATGAATGTTCGACGGGATCGACAGGTGGTTGCCATCGCTGGCGGCGGCGGCGCGGCTGGAGGTATCGCTGGCGTTGCTGCCGTTGTTGCCGCCGCCGTCGTCGGGGTGGCCATCCTGCTGCTTCTTCTTGAGCTTGGCACGCTTCTTGGCGCCCTTCGGCATGGCAGAATTCGACCGCGCGGCGCGGCGGGGAAGCGGGCGATGGAATGGGGAAGAGGAGGAGGAGGAGAAAGGGAGAAGGAGATTTGTTTGTATCGTTGTGGAGGGACGGGGATCAGCCCGTTTTTGTTAGGTTTACTCGAAGGATGGATCTAAAATCGGAACTAAAATATTTCATGTTAGGAAAATATTAACACCGTCGGTTTATAAAAAAATTGAAAAACAAATCCTGCGTTGGTAGGGTAAGGATTACTCGCAAGTCGAATTCTTTTCAAACTAAAATTTAAATAACTGTGATGTTTCTAAAATGTTCCGCAATCGGTCTGACTGTACGCCGAACGGCTTAAAGAAGAAAAATTATGGGTCAAGCCAGCTAAGAAAAAGGAGAAATTAAAATTGTTATAAAATTACTAAGAATTTGTGAAGAGATAGGTTTAGATAATGATGAAGGACAAGTTATTCATGGAAAGAGTTTTGTATGAATTCAGGTTAAATACTATACGCAAAAAACACGTTACTCCATGTATAAATAGTGGACTGTATGTGAAAATATGACAACCAAATGTGAAAGGTTAAAAACGAAGGTGGGGATGTAAATTTTGGATCGGTAAGAAAGCAAGTCAAATATAACAGTCGAAAATAAATGTTATCATTATTCTACGAGTGTATGCAATTTGATCTTTTGCATATGATTTCCCTTACCAATTTTCTCGTCTTTTTCTATTATTTTTTATTTTTAAAAAATTATCTTCTAATATAAATTTTTAAGGGCTCGTTAAATTGACCCAATGCCGGACCGCTCGCCGCACAGTCGCCATTACATGCACACGCGTTACAACAGCCAATGAGCCAACACATTTTCAAGGTTTGCGGCGTTTTTCTTTCTTGTTTTTTTGGACGGGCATGAGATGACAGCTCGTGTTCGCCTAGCAGTTTCGCACGCGGAGCTGGAGGCTGGAGGCTGGAGCGTTTCGTTTTTGTGTGTGTGAGATGCGGCGTGGACACCGGAGGCTGCTACCCCTGCATGGCCGCATGGGGGCGCCCCGTTGGACGGCTGGACGGCTGGACCTCGCCTCCGGCTCTGGCTTTGCAAGTCGGCCGACCGTCACACGCTGACGACGATCTCCTCTCTACAAAGGGAAGAGAGAGAAGGGCGGCTCACGGTCGCAGCACACTGCGCACCAACACTGGACGTTGCACAGCTCAAACTCACTTGGCTGCATGCAACGAAATCCCAGTGGCCTTCGGTGAGCTGGAAACTGGCGGCTATATCCCCGTCCTACGCTATCACAGCAATTACTGCCGTCGTTTTATGACAGACGAACTCGAGACGGCTGACAGTCGCCATATAGCTATCATCCTGCGCAGAAAACCGTAACCTAACTCTCATCGCCATATCTCAATCCGAAACTCTTCTCTTCGCTCTTGCTAATATTTTTTTTTCTAGTTTAACGCACGCTGGTTTAAGGAGAGCCACAGAATTCGGAGCAGCTCCTGGTGGCTGGACACGCCAACAGAAAATCAGCGCGCAGGCCGTGCTCGTGCCTGGAGCCCTGGAGTCCGGCGGTGTCCCGCTCCAGATGTCTCCGACGACGCAGGTGTCAATGTGTCATCCTCCGCATGGCCCACGCAGGAGAGGGCTAAGGCACCGGTGTGCCGTGTGCCATCCATGGGCGAACCGGCTCCAGACACTCATCTGTCAGCTCGTATAGTAGGGCGTCGTCTTGGAAGGATCGGTGACTGATCGGGGAACGGGGAGTGCAGCACACCTGTCGTTCTTCGGTTCAAATTTGAAGGCCCTCACGAAAAAAAAAAAGGGGTGTTCCAAGTCAAATGTTTGTTGTGAGAGCATCCCAGCGCGGCCGGCGTCAGCCTAATCGCGCGCGCGGCCGCCCGCTGCAGTGTACGCATTTCAAATTTTTCTCCCGTCCGCCAGCGCGCACTGATGCCGGCCGAGCTGCGCATGCTCTGAGCTGGCTCGGCCTAAACAGAGGACAGCTGGTGCGATCACGAGAGGCTTTAATTTTGAGAGGCTAGACTGACACAACATATATGTGTTGATAGTATTATGGAGTTCATCACCAAATATTTAAGATGACATACTGTATTAAACTAGTCTTGTATCACCCCATCAATATTAGAACATAGACAAGCTGTTAATTGCTAGTTTATAATGTTGCCTATTGTATTTTATTTTTCAATTTTATGGACCCGCATATTTATGAATTCATAAAAATTTTGATTGTCATGGCTCATCTTAGGATTCGTTGTTTTGTCTATTAGGCAATGGACAATGAAGGCATCATTGCATAGCACGACATTGAATTGATAGATTGGCGAGGTCGCAAGAAGCATTGCAAGCATTAGTGTAAGCCATGATTTGCTAGCACTAGCACCACCCATTTGTGCGAGTGACGCCATGACGCCACTACCTCACAGACCTACCTGGCCAAGACGTGATCTACGGAGGTCAATCCAGTTGGTCGGTTGACTCGGTTCCTAGATTCTCGTCTTCACGGACCAACCATTGTGGTGAGTTAGATGATCGGCTTGACATTGTTGGTGATGATCGGCGACAATGATGCGATCTGGTGATCCGCCAACCATGCCTGGTTATTTTCTTTTTAAATCCAAAGCTTTTATAGTTTGTCTCTTCCCTTTTGTATAACTGTATGCTACCATTTATTGGTGAAATATTTCTATCAGAAAAAATTATTTAAATATAAAAACATGATTAAGAAATAATGAACTTTAAAAAAAGAGACGTTGAAAAAAAATTAATGTCAGCTTTAGTTCTTCTACACCATGATGACACCATTTGTTTTAACTCACCCCAGACCCCAAAATCTTTGGATCGGCCTACATGTGACTGAGATTTCAAATGTGCTCCCACGGTTAGAACAAAATTAATCCCTGAGCCAAGTCAAAATGAAGAGAAAGTTACACCATAATCTTTTGAACTTGTAGATATAGTTACTTAACTCATGGAACTTGCGTCTCATTTGTTTTGTTTCTTAAACTTATCTCTAGTTGCACGGTTGCCATAAACCATTGAAAACCGTCAAAAGCTGACACGACGGTCGTCGTCGTAAACTTCGAGGTAGATGCCACGTCGCTGTTAGATGGCAAGCCACACATGCAACACATTTAAGGATGCGATGACATCCATTACAAAAAATATATAAAATTTCTAAACTTTTCAAAAAAAAAATAACTTCTATTTAAAAAACAACTTTTATTTCTCAAAATGCATGGCCTCAAAATTTCAATGAAAACTAAAATTTAATTTTCATGTTTGAAACTTTAGTTTTAAATTTTGTAATTTTGAAACATGTGAAAACTAAACTTGAATATATACTACTAATTAACCATATACTAAGTCATTTAATATGTACCATAGAAGAGCTATAAATTTAGCATAAGACCTGTATAAACTATGAACCCGTTTGGTTGATGTCCTAACCTTGACATATTTTGTCAAAGCACTAAGCTTAGTTCATGATATCACTAATCATACTTTGACCAGTTTTGACAATTTTACCGTACTTTTTTAATGCAAGACTTAGTTAAACGTTACTCCCTCCAAATTTTTTTATTTGACGTCTTTGACTTTTCAACACGCCTTTGACTATTCGTCTTATTCAAATTATTTTTATAAATATCATTTATTTTGTTGTGATTTGTTTTATCAATATAGGAAGTTTAAATATGTCTTTTTTTTAACATCTTTGCATTAATTGTTGAATAAGACAAATGGTCAAAGACGTGCCAAAAAGTCAAAAGCATTGTCGTTGGCCCGAGCCAGACAACAAATTTTTAAGGGGCTGCCCCGCGGAGGTGAGGCTCGCGGAGTAGCTCAGGGAGCGGAGCAAAGGCAAAGTAGCCAGGATTTGTTTGTTGTGAATGGATCCCCCCTCCAAAGGTCAGGGTGGCTTGTTTATATAGGGTGAGGGCAAATAGGAAATCCCCTCTTTGCCCCCCTCGAACCCTAGATGCTCGATGGGCATTCTTGTACATTTGTCTTTACATAATGGGCCATGGGCCTTCCTATACATGTGGCCTACTCGTTTCCAGCCCATTGCTTCGGGCAGCCCAAAAGATGGGTTATCCCTACCCTATGTTACAACATAGCCCCTTGGATGTCCGTGCCGAGTCCCCAAGGGGTGGGCAGACACAACAAACATCGGGTTGGGGTCTTGGCCCAGCTTTTCGGGGACCGAAGCAACTCAAATTTTCATTCTTCGTCTTCCTTCGTGATGTTGTTGTACCGTGCACGGGCCTCGTTAAAAACTCCTCCTGAAAAAACCCAGTGGGAAAAAATCAGAATGGAGAAAACAGTGCCCAATAGATGCGAGTTGCTCTTTGCGTTCTAGGAGAGTTGTCGTAGACCCGCTCCGTTGAGCGGGGACCTTCAAGTAGCCGGTGAAGGGGACCCTCGGGGCGTAGGTGAAGTAGCCATCGCAAACACGCTCCGTCGAGGGCCGGACACTCGGGACAAGCGGGAGTCTTCAGGTTGAAGGCGATCTTCGGGATGACGGCGAAGTGGCTGTCGCAGCCCCGCTCCGTCGAGGCTCGGATCCTCGAGATGAGCAGGTGTCTTTGGGACGGGGCAAAGTAGTCGTCACGGATCCGCTCCGCAAGGGTCTTGCCTTCAGGATGAGCAAGAGTCTTCGGGGAGTGGACGAAGTAGTCGTCGTAGACCCGCTCCGTCGAGGCTCGGACCCTCGGGACGAGCAGGTGTCTTTGCATCGTAGTCGAGTCGAGTCGTGGTCAATGTCTGTTTGACCCAGAGGGCACCCTATCCCTCCTAGCTCCTCATCTGCGTGTTTTCATTTCCTGAGACTAAGTTGATGTAAAGCATTAGGATGTCCGAAGGCTCATATGGGGTTAGAGGCTATGTCGATGTAACGTCATTTGCTTGTAAAGGACTATACGAAGGAATACTTATCGACACATGGGCTCCGGAGTGATTGACATCATACCGCCGAAGATGAGTACCATGAATTTTTGAAGTTTCCAAACAATTATTTAGTAACCTTTGAGGCTTGCCGAAAGAGGGCTCCATCTACCTCTCTGAAGAATGTGGAGGGAAATAATAATCTTCAGAAAAAGCCATCGACCTCCGAAGAAATAATAATCTTCAGAAAGAGCCATCGACCTCCGAAGAAATAATAATCTTCAGAAAAAGCCATCGACCTCCGAAGCATACGGAGGGAAATAATAATCCTCAACGCTTTGAAGAAGTGAAATCCGCAAACCTCCAAAGCATGCAGAAGGTAATATAATAATATTCGGAACTTGACGAAGAAGAAATCTAGTATGATAACCTTCGGCGCTTAGCGAAGAAGAGGTCCAATATGTTGACCGTTGGCGCTTGGCGAAGGAGAGGTCCGATAACGTTTGGCACTTGGCAAAGGAGAAGTTCAAAAAGATAACCTTCGACATTTGGCGGAGGAGAAACCCAATATGACAACCTTCAGCGCATGGTGAAGGAGGAACCCAATAACCTTCGGCGCTCAACGAAGGAGAAGTCCAATATCGTTCGATGCTCGGCGGAGAAGTCCAAAAACCTTTGGCTCATGGCGAAGGAGAAATCCAATAACCTTCGGCGCTCGGCGAAGGAGAAGTCCAATATCGTTCGATGCTCAATGAAGGAGAAGTCCAAAAACCTTCGGCTCATGGCGAAGGAGAAATCCAATAACCTTCGGCGCTCGGCGAAGGAGAAGTCCAATATCGTTCGATGCTCAACGAAGGAGAAGTCCAAAAACCTTCGGTTCAAGTCGAAGGAGAAATCCAATAACCTTCAGCGCTTGGCGAAGGAGATGTCCAATATCGTTCAACGCTCGGTGGAGGAGAAACCCAATATAATAACCTTCAACTCATGGCGAAGCAGAAGTCTAACACAATAACCTTCGGCGCTCGGCAAAGGAGAAGTCCGATAAACCTCGGCGCTCGGCGAAGGAGAAATCCAATAACCTTCGGCGCTCGGCGAAAGGGAAGTCCAATATGATAACTGTCGGGGATAAAAATACGGCCCATTGCCATGGCCCACTTCCTGACGGCCCAATCGAACAGCCTGCCAGGGCCCAGTTCCCTGGAAGGTTCTATCTGGCCCATATGCACCTTGCCGAACAGCCTCCTGGCTGGCACGGTGCGTAACGGCCAAGGAATTGTGTTTGAGTCCGTCTCGAACAAGGGTTCTGCGCGACTACGTGAAGACCCGGACGTGGTTTCCCGGATTGGAATAGGAGTCGTGATCCCCAAGACTAGGAGTATACCTTATCTATCGTAGGTTGTATTTGGCATGTGTATGAGTTCGTTACGATCTCGTAGTTAGCCCGGCCCGATATTCCTCGGTAGGTCGGTTTGCTCTGTACTATATAAACCGAGCCCCTACGGCGTATAGAGGGTACGTCCAAGTTCATCAGACTTGACCTAGATTTTAGCATCTGGTAGACACCTGATCATAGCACATCATCTTCCTGCACACCATAATCTCGCCGAGACTTGTTCGTCTCGTCGAGCCACCTCTTGTATTCATCTCTGATATATAAGAAAGGCTGGACGTAGGGCTATTATCTCTCCCGAGAGGCCTGAACCAGGATAAAAACCCCTGTCTCCTGTTCGTTGCAGTTCGTGGTTGTTCGGCGTGTCTCGTATCTCACTTCTAAAGAACCCTGGTTGACTTGGGTCGATATCCCAACCGTCGACAATAACTTTCGATGCTTGATGAAGGAGAAGTGAAATAAGATAGCCATTGGTGTTTGGCGAAAGAGAAAACCCAATAACCTTCGGCTCTTGGCGAAGGAGAAATCCAATAACTTTCGGCACACATGCGGCTAGGTGCCAGCTGCCTGGGGCGGACATGGGTTCGAGGGCGAGGACTTAGCGCCGGAGCGTGTCTCCAGCCCCTAGGCGCTCGGGGTGCGAAGCGACTAGGAGCCGGCCGTCTAAGGCGGGGTTTCCTTCGAGGGCGAGGACTTAGCGCGGGGCATGCCTCCAGCCCCTAGGCGCTCGGGGCGCGGAACGGTTGGGTGCCGGTCGCCTGGGGCGGGCTTTCCTTCGGGGGCGAGGACTTAGCGCCGGAGCGTGCCTCCAGCCCCTAGGCGCTCGGGGCGCGGAGCGGCTGGGTGCCAGTGCTTGGGGTGGGTTTTCCTTCAGGGACAAGGACTTAGCGCCGGAGCGTTCCTCCAGCCCCTAAGCGCTCGGGCTGTGAAGCGGCTAGATGCCGGCCGCCTAAGGCGGGCTTTCCTTCGGGGGCGAGGACTTAGCACCGGAGCGTGCCTCCAACCCCACGAACGGTGCCCGTGTCGTTGGCCCGAGCCAGACAACAATTCTAAGGGGCTACCCTGAGGAGGCGTGGCTCGCGGAGTAGCTCAGAGAGCGGAGCAAAGGCAAAGTAGCCAGGATTTGTTTGTTGTGAATGGATCCCCCCTATAAGGGTCAGGGTGGCTTTGTTTATATAGGGTGAGGGCAAACGGAAAATCCCCTCTTTGCCCCCGAACCCTAGATGCCTGATGGGTATTCTTGTACATTTGTCTTTCACATAATAAACCATGGGCCTTCCTATACACGTGGCCTACTCGTTTCTAGCCCATTGCTCCGAGCAGCCCAAAAGATAGGATATTCCTACCCTATGTTATAACAGGCGTTAACACAAAACGGTAATGCAGCCCAAAAGCGCTGCCCAGCAACGCACGCGCCGTCACTCGCTGATGTAGCTGCTAGCAAAAAAACGTGCTGTTCATTTTTTGCTATTCAAATTTCTCATTTTGTCTCTATTTCATATGGAGTCCAAAATGCATAGAACAAATTTCATAATTCATCTAAAATCCTAATAAACTCATTTTAAATACTTTTTTATTTTTTAATTATTTTCATTAGCCAAATTGTTTCAACAATTTATACAGATTGTTTCCAATAGACTAAACTAATTGTTTCAGCAGGCTAGACATATTGTTCTAATATAAAAAACTAATTGTTGCACTTGCATAGACATATTGTTTCAGTAGACTAAACTAATTGTTCCAACAGGCAAAAAATATTGTTCCAATAGGCTGTACAAATTGTTTCAACAGACTAGATATATTGTTCGAACAGGCTAAACTAATTGTTTCGACATGCCAAACATATTGTTCCAACATGCTGTACAAATTATTTCATCAGGCTAGACAAATTGTTTCAATATGCTAAACTAGTTGTTTCAGCAGGCTATATATATTGTTCCAATAGGCTAAACCAATTGTGTGTGTGTGTATAGCTAAACCAACTGTTTCACTTTGTTATACGTCCACTAGGCAAAAGTAACTGTTTCAGCATGCTAGCCATATTGTTTCGACAGACTAAACTAATTGTTTCATTACGATAACAAATTGTTTCAGTAACTTTTTTATAGCAACATTGGTCTTTTTTGTTGATAAAAATGCAAGGAACGTAGCAGTGCAAACGGTTCATGCATTGGAGCATCCAGTCAAAAATTATGGCTGCCAAAGAAAAACAAAAAATAGAATCTTCGCTGACGTCAGCTGACATCATCACATGCAAAAGTCTAGTGGGCTTGCTGTGTCTTTTACAGCACTCGCGTGTGATACCACAGTTGGGCCGAGGGTTAAAATGTTACACACTTTTTTGGTTATATATGAATCGAATGCAGAGTATATAGTGAAACTTGATCAACTTCTGCGGTGGCAAATTGTTGCGTCGTCGAGCTATAAACCAAACAGCCGGAAGATCTGATCAGTATTTCAAACCTGACATAATTTACAGTAATGTAATCAGGACCTGAGTGCAAGATTCGTTTGATTTATTTTTTTTAAAAAAAACTGATTTTGTTTTTTACCGATTCAAGATCTAGTGCTCTAACGTCTACAAGGTTACTAGTATATGCTAAGTACTCACGTGCTGCTCAAATATATTCGTATACAGTATTTCAATGCGCGTGGATGGTAGTACAGAATACATTAACCGCTCTCAATTTCATATTAGCATGATCTCCCCTGCAGCACATAATAATTTATAGTGGCAATACGTTAATCTATCCGTTTATTTATAAGAGGTTATCTACATATGCACACACAAAAACTAATAAACTTATATGAATCATTAGATCAAAAGAAATAAACGGTTTGTCGTGCAGCGTGTTTTCTTCAACATAGTGATAAGTTCATTCTAAGTTACAATAAGCTTTTCTGTTTATTTTTTATATTTATTAGTGTTATGAGTTGATATTTTATAAGGTACAAGGCCGATTAGAAGCCAATAAAAAATGATAGGCAAGCGCTGCAGGTAGCGTGTAGCCTCTGCTCAACAGTCCATGGTTTCATGTTGCACACCATGGAATGAATCAGATCGGGCCTACGATTAAGAAGAATGAAAATGACACGTAAAAGTCGCAAACGAACCCGTTGCAACCTAATTAATGTAGCAAAAATGAAACATTCCTTTAGCATAAATTAACAACATACTATGGCCCTCCAGCGAAATAATCAGCTATTGTTTTTGTCGAGGCACTTAGGCCCTCTTTGATAGCTTGTTTAGTTTTAGTTTAGTTTTTGTTGGGAAAATTTGACCACCTTTGAAAGTGGTATGAAAAGGCTAAATAAATTATTAAAAAAATATTTTTGAGATCTTTGAGAAAAACCCTACAAAGCTATAAAAAAAATATTTTCAAAAAAAAAGTGAATGGTGTATATAAAAATAACAAAAGTTGCAATCCCAACAAAAACTAAACTAAAACAAGCTATCAAAGAGGCCCTTAAGCACTTTATCATAAAGCAGGAAAAGCGTCCCAGCGACCTAGCGGTAGCATAAGCATCGGTGCCGTGATCAAGATGCGTAGTAGCCGGCGTGTAGAACTACAGATTCCCACACGTTTCGAGAAGCAGGGTCGGGGTATCAACGGAAGTACAAAGCCGAAGTGCGACCAGCTATGGCCTCTCCATCTCGCCACGCGGCGCTTTTCTGCCCCCGCATAGGCCACGTCGCCCCATTTGTTTCCACCCGTTAGATCAAGCAGCGGGGTCGATCCAGCGTTGAGCGTCCTCCGTACGCCGTGCCACCTATTGCCTCCTCGCATTGAGGTTACGGATTTTCCATCGAGGTACCAGGAATTCACGTGTAGGTCCCTTCGCACGGCAAACCTCTCCATGGAAAATTGTATCCACGTCATCCATGTTCTTCGCCACTACCAATCCAGCCCTTTTCGTCTTCGTAAATGCATTGGAAGTTATCCTAAAATTGTCCGCATTTGCCACCATATATAATACCGTCGCTCACCCCTCGCCTGCCTCATTTCCCCTTAGACTTCTCGCTAAGAGAAAGTTCTACCGCCGCCGCCTTTCTCCGGTCTCCACCTATTGTTGCCGCCTCTCTGCAGCTGGCCTTCGGATTGTCATAGGCTACTCCTTAGGGACCAGACCCAGCCCACGCTACCACCCTTCCTCCTGGCGCCGCCCTTCCTCTCCACCCGCCAGCGCCGCTCTGTGCCCTCTGCTCGCTGGTACGCCGATCGTCCCTCCTATGCAGGCGCCAGATCTAGTCACGGCAGGATCTAGGCTAACCGGATCCATGCCCGTCGACCTCCCGTTCCAGTGCCGCTTCTCCTCCTCAGCGGCGCCGGCCAAGTCGCCTCTCTCTCTTCCTCGACAGCACCTCGATCTATTGCCCCTCCTCCTCCTCCTCCCGGCATCTCATCTCCCAACAACGACGGATCTGGCCAGCGTGGCCCTTGAGGCGGGAGCTGACCCTAACCGTGGTGTGATGCCCGTCGGAGGCAGATCCCCTGCCGACGCACCTCCTCTGCATCGACGCGCCTCCTCTCCGCCTCCAATTAAGCTTCCAAAGGCACTATGACGTGATGGGGAACTGCTGCCTCCCCTCCCCAGGTTGTCTCCGCCACCATCCCGAGTTGCCACCCGCCCTCCTCCTCCACCAGTCCCTTGTTGTCCGCTGTCCTCCCCTCTCCACATCGGGCCACCGCGGCGGCCTTCTCCCGGCCCAAACCCGACCACGACGGTGGGTGCATCCGCCAACGGCCGTCTGCATCAGGCCGATTCCTCCCGCCGCTGCTTCCTCCTGTGCCAGTCCCTGTTACAAGATGTAGCTGCCCACGGCGGACCCAGCCGGCCGCTACCTCGACGAGCTGCCCCATCTCATCCTCCTGTGGACACCAAGGCTGCCCCACCTCCTGCTCAGCCACCTCGGGTGATTGGCTTTGGTTGCAGAATCATTACGGAAATTGATTTCTCTATTTATCTGTTATCGTGCATAATAATTATATGATTCTTCTATTCCATCTAATCAATGCACTCATGTGATCTCCGATCTTTCTTGGTTTCGCGAGTTCCACCAAACAATTTAAGAACAAAATCCTCCTGGCAAAGATATATTGAGAGAAAAATTTGCAAAGTACAGATGATAGACTAACATTATTCTGTTGTTCAAGTGAATCCTGAAATGTTTCCCTCTTTACTGATGAATTATTGGCCCTAATTATGTGAGCCATATCTTAATGCTAAGTTTCTTTAGAACATTGAAGTTCTTTTGATTTAATGAATAAAAAGACGCAATTTCAGACTAACATATCCATGATGCTTTGTGTATTCCATTCCGCAAATAACCAACCAGTTTTACCTACGACTACGCTGCCACAAACCAATGGAAACATTTCAGGCTTTTTACCATGCCCGCTGCCCTGATGTCTGTGCCAAGCGATATGGCAGTGATCTTTTGTGTGGTATCCACATCATATACACAATTGTGCTCTTTTTTGCCTAGGTGATACTATGCTTCTCTGTATTTATTTTACTAGGTCAGCTAATGTGCATTTTTATATTACAGTTATATAAGTTTATGGTAGATTGTCTCCCTTAACCAAACCAGCAGCATACATGGCTCGATCCCTTTTTTTGGTAGATTCATTGAAGGCCATGTATTTGACGGTTTTGCGCTTCATGATATAAGAGAACAATAGATGACCAGGGCCTATAGGTATGTTTGTCTCAAACTCAGTGCTTGGCTAATTGAGCAAGAACGCCTATATGTGATGTGTCTATTTAATACTTGAATGCCTTTACATATTCTTTCCAAAATCAGATTGCATTCGTTCTTAGGAGAACCAAGAATGTCTGTTCAGATATTCACAGTCCAAAGAAATTCTGATCTATGTTTGGTGAGGACTTCTACGGCTTCAAATTTCAAAAATTTCCAAGTTCATTATTTCTATCCCTGCTCACGAAAAAGTATTTCATTGCATGTATGTCATGCATTTTTGGTAATCTTCAATTTCTGTTTATTCATTTTTACTTTGCTTCATAATAGAACATTGTCTTTGTAAGTGTTCTATATGCAGGTTGAGTCACTGGATGGGATATATTGCTATAGTTCAACAATCGTCACAACAAAGTGTATACATGGTCTTTGAAGTTTTAAGATAGATATGACATATGACCTTTTTCATCATTGATGCTTTCATTTGGTCCTTTTTGTCACAATTCCAATAATCAGTATTTCATCCATGGTTTGATTTCTTGACAAGAAGATATTCAGTACATGAGTTCATATCGGGTATGCACATTGTACTTCATATATGATATTATTTATCCTCATGTCATGCTTTAGGCTACCTTTTTTTGGCTTATTTGTTTATTTGCTGATATCCTTATTTGTTTATAAAAGAAAAGCATTTTAGTTTTCGGATCCCTTTTTAAAATTTCTTAGTAAATCCATCCATGTTTGCTTATATTGAACTAGCCACAACGCCTGCCATACTTTCTTATCTTACTATCGATATTTTTCTTACAGGGCTTTTTAGGCTCTTTAGGTTGCCTTCTGTGGAATTTACTTTGGATTCTATTTATGTGCACACACAACAATTATTTTTTCTCTTATAATTTGTATTGTTGCTTTCTGTTCAGCATGTTGACACAAGTAAAGTTCAGCACCTGTCACTTCCTAAGAACTTTGATTCATATTATTCACTTATACATATTGGAATTACAATATGAATGAACTTGAGCTTATTACATCTGACCAGTTTCATGACTATTCATTTGTACCAATTTACTTGAAACACTAAATAGATATTCCCTCAAAGGCTGATAGAGCATAGCCAATTTGGAATTTTTTAATTGATTTTTTCTATGTGACAAATACTAATACTATCGTGCTGGAATGATATTCCAATTTCAAAATATGCTCGAGTGCATCCAAACATGCCATGCCAGTTTATTTCGGCAAAGCAGAGGCGAGCACGCCATGGGCGCGCATTTTCCTCTAGTACCATACAGAAACAAGAGAATGCAAATTTGCTCCTTTCTTCATCTGGAAACAAGGCTCATCTCGGTGGAATATCTGAGCTAGGAAGTGTCCTTCGCTTGGGCTCAGGGAAAGATCGAGCTAGCTCACAATCTAGGAGCTGGACAGCTGGTGTCGATGTTGGCCGGTTTACACCAGTCGTCTCTAGGATATCCAATAAAGTACATCCCCTGTTAATAAAAATTAAGGAGATCCATTGGATTGAGAAGCCCATGTTAATTGCTTAGTTATAAGCAGTGTTCGCCTAGTCGGCCGACTAGCACGACTAGTCGGCGACTAGTCGCTAGTTGGTGGCAATCCGCACTGATTAGGGCCTAGTCGGTGGATTAGTCGGTCAGACCGCCTAGTCGATCAAAGTCGGTCAAAATCAGACTAGTCAGTGCTAGTCGGTCAGTCCAAGTCGACGACTAGTCATTTAGTCGGGCCGACTAGGATAATGAAAAGGTGCGTACACAGTCACACACTAGTTACTAGTACACTAATAGTCTAATACACTTATACACTGTAGACCAAACTAGGGTTAGACAGCAGCCGGTGGCCGTGCTCCCTCGCCACGCCTTCCTCCATCTCCCTCAAGCGCCGCCGCCTCCCTCTTCCACCCTTCCGCGATAACGCCACCCTCCAGCGATGTCCTATGTGTGTCAGTGTGTGACTTGTACTATTATTTTCTGTATTTATGTTTATGCTTATTTGTATTAATATTTCTTGCTGGCCATATTGGAGTCTCCGACTAGTCGCTAGTCCCTAGGTAACCGACTGACTACCGACTAGCGACTAGGTGAACACTGGTTATAAGAGACTACCTAAATTATACATTCATACTTCAACACGTTTAGGGATGCCCCAGAAATAGGGGCAAAGAATAAAGAAGATGTTTAGGGCTTGGGAGCAGTGAGAAGATAGGATAGACAGTCTTCTAATTAACAATCCTCGAAAAATAGTGGTAGGCTATTTTATGGGCTTTGTTAAATATGCTATTAGCCCTTTGCTACTTCGATCCTATTTGACTGCATTTCTAATTGTTTTTTTCTTCTCTCCATATTTTTTGGTTCATGGTGCAACGATTTTAGGAGAAAATGGTTTCACGTACTACAAGTACGAACTGTACTGACACCATAACTCGCATGACTTGATTAATTTATTGCTAGCACCAAAGTAGACCTAATCATCGGTCCGACCGACCACGACCGACCAGGCTTTGGGCCGAGCTTGAAAAGCTTAATGCTTTGGAGCCAAGCCCATATGCAGCCCAACCCTTTTTTTTTGGCAAACTTGGGCTCAAGCGCGGCTCAAAATCCAAAAGCCAGAGAAAAAGCCTAAAGCCCAAATTTGCATTGAAATTTAGTTTTTCGCAAAGCTCGAGCCCAACATGTTTTTTTACCCAGGTCCGATTTTAAAGAACGACCTAGCTTGGCCTAGAAAAAAATAGGTTGGGTTTGGGCCGGGTCGCCGGTTGCGTTGCTCCTCGGTAGATCTAGTCCAAAGATGATCTCATATTGTAGATTTTGGGTTACAACAGTGGGTTTAGATTTGTAAATGGTGAAATTTGGACCTGTTTATGAACAGTGCCGGTGCCAAACTTGGGGCTTGCAATAAACATGGACTACTTAAGTACTAATTATGTTAGCAATAGTAGATTAAGGCCATTTTCAATGTAAGGAGCTTATGCACCAATGCTTAAGGAGAGAGAATTAACGTTGATATATCACTAAGCACCTAAGTAGAAAGGTTACATTACAATGCAAAGGTGCTTACACAGGTGCTTATATTTTACAATTTGCACTAAACATCCTCTAAGCATTGATGCTTAGTGATGCTATCCTATCTGATAAAAAAATCGGTTTTATTTTCTAAACATCTCTCTAAACGCATGTATTAATTGTATATCATTGCATCGTCGATGAAACACATTTGGTTTAGAGCTTGTTCCTAAAATTGTTTGTTTTATTGTTAATTATCTTTCTAAATACTTTGAATTTTAATCTCAAGATCAATTGGTAAACATTCTCAAATTGGGTTTCGATTGTTAGTTTCGTCTTTTCAAAACCACTAAGGAAATGAGTCAAAGTTTTAAATTGGGAAAACATATAATTTCAACACCCAACAGCACCATCTTAGATACTCTCTGTCCTACTTTTTGACCATTTGATTAAATAAAATGAATGGACCATACAGTTTGATTATAGCTTGAGGCCTTGAACGCTGTTGGACAGGATGCATTTGGTACCACCAAGCACCAGTGGTATAGGGATTAGGGGCAAGGGTACAGACAAAAAGTTTGCAACGTAATCGTATCCCCCTTCAATGCACGGCCCCGCAACCGCAATGCTTCGCTTTTTGATGCCTACGTGCTGCCAGGCGTTAGAGATGCATGTGGCGCATCAGAGGTGCCACGCTGTCGTCCGCGGCCGGCCGCATCCGGCGTGGCATTTTCTGGGCCCCACCTTTGCCGCGCCACATGCACTGGCGTGGCAAAGGTCTGGCGGGTGGGCCCGATGGGTAGCCTCGCAGGCTTCTTCCTTGCTCGCTGGTGACGTGGGGTGTCTTTGCCGCGCCGGCGCGTGCGGCACGTCAAAGCTGCAGCCTGCATATGCATATATGTATGTACATGCAGTGCCCCGCAGCTTCCGGCTGCCGGAGGAGCTTGAGCGCGGGGAGAAGGGCATCGGCGACGGCAGCGTCAGCTACGGCATGGACGACGGTGACGACATCTTCATGCGCTCCTGGACCGGCACCGTCATAGGACCACTCAACGTACGTATGCTAGCTAGCTAGCTCATCGCCTCATCCATGGAGATGGAGATGCATCCGATCCATCAAATCATCCATGTTCTTCGCCACAATATATGGCCTAATGTCCAATGGATAATAGAACACCCTTGCCTTATTCATTCATGCATCTGCCTTGGGGATTAATTGCTGCTACAAATTAAAGCTTGCTCTGGTTTCCATTTAAGTTTACCTGGTGCTCCCTAATTACCTCTACATTCTCAAATCTGAATTTTGAGGCTCTTTATATATACTACTTCCAATGTTTCTTGAGCAACCACCCCTTTCCTTTGCCTGTTCAGCTCTGAATTTTTTTTTTTTTGAGTTAACGGGCAGGAGCACTGCCATTTCATTAAAGCGGAAGAACGAACTGTACAATAAATACAAGGAGAGAAAAGAGGGGCGAGAGAGGGGAAGGGCTCAGCCTAGGAAATTACAAGCGAGAAGGTTGCCGCCCAAGCAGCGAGACCATCCCTGATTAGGGCTACAACTTGCGAAACGGACAAAGCCTGATTATAGAAGATGCGTCTATTGCGCTCCTTCCAGATTTCCCAGATCACATGGATGATGACACCATTGAGAGATCTCGCAGTAGTCTTAGGGATGCCATGCTGACTGGAGGTCCACCAATCGCAGAAGCCAACCGAGCCGGTAGAAGGGGGTTGGCGAGGCAGAAAGGTATATACCCGATAGCTCCTCTGTATACGGTATATACCCGAAGGCAGCATCAGTGCTGCTTGGTATTCTTAGGCCAGCGAAACGGCCGATTTCGTTCCAATATACGTCCTGCGTGGATCGTCCCAAATGCCCAGGAATGCTATTCAATTTGTACTTCTTCCTGTTTGTAGCCATGAATTAAGTATCCTCAGCTATGAAGATGTTCATGCTGCGCTACAATGTGATTTACGGTTGAAAAGAACAGAAATGCATGGGGGAAGTGGGTTTTTTTTTTTTCCTCCTCATCCTCGTAGCAAACCTGTATGAAATCCTGAGAGTAATTTGGTGGTGTTTCTGGGTAGGTTGAAGGCAGCAAGTTCCATATGCTGGAGAACTGGCAGCTTTGATATGATCAGTATCAATTTGCAAGCCGCGCGCATCATCCATCATCAACGGCGAGCGAGCGAGCTAATCACTAACTCTTACCGACGACATTGGCAAGCAAGCCCTGTGCCTGTTCAGCTTGGTGTGCTTGTTCAGGATGCAGCTTTGACGCGCCGTGCGCGCCGGCGCGGCAAAGATGCCCCCACGTCACCAACGAGCAAGGAAGGAGCCTACGAGGCTACCCACCGCGGGCCCACCTGCCAGGCCTTTGCCGCGCCGGTGCATGTGGTGCGGCAAAGGTGGGGCCCAGAAAATGCCACGCTGGCTGCGGCCGGCCGTGGATGACAGCGTGGCACCTCTGACGCGCCACACGCACTGGCGCAGCAAAATGTACAGGACGCGCCAGGCGGTATGGCGCGGCCAAAAGGGTTAGATTTGGAGATACTTTTACCAAGGGGTTAAAAATAAAATATTTATTAAAAAAGAATTAAAAAATAAAATTTTTCGGAGCTAAAATGCTGAATCACATGGAAAGAATCATGCCTTGGGTAATCTCTTCTTTCGGCATGCAATTTAAAAATTTTCAGGAAGGATAACTAATCTTTCCAAATTCATGGTCAAACTAGCATCTTTCTAATTTTAATTAATTTACTCTTTATTCCAAGAAACTAAACTAATCTTTCTTTAATAATTGACTTATCTAATCAATAAAAAACCTTCTAACATTATTTTTTTAGGATATAAGTATACCAACAAAACATCACGTTTTTATTGCATATTTGGATTCTAGACATTTTTAAAACTTTATAAATTTTTATTAGCTTCCTACCATTACAATTTCCTAGAACTTTTTTGTATTGTTGCTTGATAGGATACCACACCAGCTAAAACCAGGGTGGTTTCAACTCAAGGGGATATTTGTCGTAGTATGAAGAGTTGAAAGGGATTTGTTTACCTGGTTTTGGAGTTGAGGGGAAAACTAGACTTGTCCAAAACTGGACTTGTCCAATAGTTGAAGGGTTCAAAATGGACCCTTTTTCTTTTCTTTTTTGAACTAAGGATACTTGTTAGGCCGTGACTTCTTATCAGTCGATTAAAAATGGAGAAAATTCCAGACGAGGCCTTTTACACTGGTTAGTAATAACTAAATTTACATATATTTTGATGTTGTAAAAAATTGAAACAATCAACTAGATGATATTTTTTAGTTGTTGCAAGTTCATTCAAAAGAAAAAAAGAATAAGATATACAAGAGGTTACCTATAGAACTAAAGGTATGTGTCAAAATAGTACGTATTTTTTTACAATTAAATTATATATTTTTTGCAACATTGAACCATATGTAAATTTAGTTATTTATTAGGATAAATACGTCGACTGAGATTTCATCTATTTTCAAGCAACTAAAAGGAGTAATTATTATGTGCTTATAACAAGTAAACTTGTAATCACCTCAGCACAGCCTCTCGCAGTTGTCTCCAAATGAACACAATTCGTACGTACTTCGCAGTATATATATCATTAAAACAAACCAAACAATCAATAAATCACACCGACACGAGACACACGATCAGCCGGCAACACATGGCGGGCACACACACACACACACACACACACAACTGCATGCATTCTGTCCATCTCTCAGAAATCAACCAATTTGGCCCATGGCTTCAAAGATGTATTCGTCTAAGCTTGATTAATTAGAACGGCACGTTCGGGTACGTGTCTCGCGATAATCGTCGGATAGGTCAGGCTCTAGCTTCACCTCCCTGCGTGTATGGCGAGCAGGTAGAAGAGCTGCGTCGCCGTGAGTATGATGGTGAAAGACTCCATGGTTATCTGCAATTGAAAAATAAATTCAAGGCCATTTATATACAAGTTCATAGCGTGTGTCACAGCCCTAGCTATTTACATACGCGCGTCGACCCGTACGTATGATGATGGCGAGAAGAAAAATAGTGTATGATCTTACCAATCTGGCATTCCTGCCGTGCAGGTCAATCTCCTTGATGGCCAATCTGAAACGTAAGGAGTAGCCCATCAAATCACCAAAACGTTAGGAAAAAAATGATGCATAGATAGAATTAAATCGAGAAGCGGCGCTGCAATCTGGTTAGCAATATTGAGTGTACCCCATGGCAACTACGGTGAGCGCCCAGGCGATGAACCCGGAGGAGGCCGCCGCCGGCAAGCTCTCGTGGCTCCACGCGCGGACGTGGTGGAACCCGGCGAGCGCCGCCGCGGCGCCGACCACCCCGGCGATCACCGCGAAGATGACGAAGAACCCGGTCGCCGCGTTCCCTATGGGGAAGTAGATCGGCGAGAAGTGCGCCGGCAGCGCCAGCTCGGACCCTGCACACATCGATCAGGCACACGTTTATACGCACGTACGCACGTCGATCTTAACGCACATGCAGACAAGCATGCATGCATGATATATACACGAATATACGATGCAATTCATCACCTATGAAGAAGCCGTTGTTGATGGCGTGGTTGATGGCCCAGCCCCCGACCGCCGCCACGATGACGTACATGCAGAAGTTGAGCACCAGGAGAAGCCCAGCCACCGGCTTCATCCCCGCGCTCGCCATGTTCTCCCTCCCAGAGTCCCAGTCCCTTAACGAATTGAACACTCTCCGCAATCAACAGCCTAGCAGCTGTAAGAGCTAAGCGTAAATACCTACTGTTTCTACTAGCTAGCTAGTTTCAGGCGGCACAAGGGCAGCACACCAGCAGCTGCGAGCTTATATACACACGCGCGACAGAGAAATTAGCATGGTGATCGAGAGACGGCATGCATACGTGTAGCTAGCTTAGCTGGTGATAGAGCTTTGTTCCTTGCTTCCGGCTGGATGCATGAACAGCCAGTTTGCTTGCGGGGCTTACGTTAAGTTTGTGGCAAACGTGATGCTTAAGGCAGGAAAGGAAGCATCAACAGTCTTCGTCGCTAGCTAGATTATCTGGCTGCCTTTACGGCATTACCTGTCAGAGATTCCGTTCTTCTGGAGGTTAGATCGTTAGCACGTCGTCGACGGCCGGCCGGCTAGCTGGTGAAGCTTGGTCGGAGCTGGACAGGATCGAGCGAGCAAGCATTCCATTTGAGTTCAGCTTCTGCGCTTCGGAGCATTTCCATCCGAAGTTTTAAATGCACACTCTATAACATTATTCACGGTACGTTCTATCTCTCTCTTTAACATTTCTTCACAATTTACACTGCACTTTATAATTTTTTTTTCCTTCAACACATCATTTTATTTTATAGTTTTCGTGCTTTACTCATACTCCTTTACAACCGTACGTCCAAGATCGATGGCAGCAGCTTTGGCCATTGTGTATCGACGAGGCGTTAGATCCGGGTGATGCTGCGTCCAGAGCACGTCTGGTAGATGCGCCAAGACAGAGATATTCAGAGGAGGAAAGTACGTAGCCGTGGTTTTGGGCCGTCGGGTTACAAGCCGGGTGGTGAAGATACGCCCAAATGCACAAGCACAACCCAGGGTGAAAAGCATCGGTTCTCCTGCCACTCACGCAGTCACGCCTGCATAATAATAGCGTGGTTACTGGGCTAGCTAATGCAACCGTCCCATCTGGCGATTAATTACACTTTTCTAGCTAATAAAGCCATCAAATTTATTCCTTCGGTTCGACGATCAGAAAGGAAGGTTGATGGCGTTTTTTTTCTATCAGATTCGAGCGGCAGGTTGATGGCAGTGTAGACTGTAGACCGCCGTACCTTTTTTCTGCTTTCGGTCCGGTCACTTCGACGACAAAATGTATCATCGGTCGCTTTTTTGTGGGTCTGCTTCGTTCCAAAGAGAGGCGGATTAATCTTTCGAAATTCAAATCGTTAACGCGATGTAAAAACTTGGACGAGTAGTTTCAATATATATATGTCTTTTTATTTGCTATCTATTTTATGGGAGAGCCTGCAGAACAGACGACTGCCTTCGCATGCGTGCCCTTAGGCCCGATCTTCGGCGACATTAGGGCGAGACACAATCGTCTGCATTAAGCAAAGTCGCCATTTTATATATATAAAGGAGAATAGAATGAAGCCACCATGCATATTCCAAAAATACTAGAAATTTCCATATTAATTGAAAAGTACTAGAAATTCTCATGTTGATCAAGGAAAAAGAAATTATCCGTACCATGGATCGGATTATAACGACTAATATTAATAGAAAGAGACCATATTTAATGCAATTATAAAAATAATGGAAATTCGAAATAAAAATAATAGTCCATGTTATATTAAAAGAAGACTTCATATCATCTATCATAAAAAATAAATTTATAATAAAAATAATGTCCATGTCAGGTTAAAAATCGACACAAGTTTACTCACGCAAATGCATGGGACATTCCCATATTAATTGAAAAGTACTAGAAATTCTCACGTTAATCGAAGAAAAAGAAAAAGATATATACCGTGGATCGGATTATAATTAACAACTAATATTAAAAGAAAGAGTCCATATCTAATGCAATTATAAAATAATGGAAATTAAAAAAATAATAGAAATAATAGTACATGTTAAATTAAAAGAAGACTTCATATCATCACCATAAAAAATTATAATAAAATAATGTCCATATCAGATTAAAAATCGACACAAGTCTACTCGCGCAAATGCATGAGACATTATGATCATTTTTAATATATTTTTAAAAACTGTTTTCGTTTAGAAAACCACAAACCCCGAGTCCTAACGCGTAACATGGTTGGAGGCTTGGGCTACTCTCTTTTTATGCCATTATAGAAGTTTCTAATTATCTTATATGCTATTGTTAAGGCTATAGCATGTGGGATCAGGATCCACCTGTCATAGACATAGGCGATGGCATATCAGGTAATTAGTCCAAATGCAGTGGCACATATGATATATTCCCTTGTTGTTTGACCTAAAATGAGTTTATTTTAAATGGTTGAAACTCATCGCCCATTGGGTTCACAGATATGGGCATGCATGGGTATGCTTTACCTAAACCCACTTCACTCGTTAACTGTCAAAATCACATGGGCCTAGAACTCCTAGGCTTAACGCATTATACATCCTAGTTAGGGCTGAGTCCAACACCTATGCCCACTAAGGCCGACAGCAACCGATCCCCTCCTCACTCCTCATTCTCAAATTCCATGCTCTTTAATTCCCTTCCTCTCAAATCCCAATTTCCCTCACAACCAGTTGTCCATGACCCACCAATCTCACACTCGGACGCCAAATCCAGACGCCCCTGGTTCATGCTGTCGATCTTGTTGCAGCCTCTCTGTCGTCGACGTGTCTTAGACAGTACTTGAGTGTCTCCCCAAAATGGAAAGATCACTAGGAATAACAGGTTTTGGAACTGGAGACGCAATGCCACTGATCGTTATTGCCCAAGCTCTCTCAATAAACTGAATCACACAACATTTGCGAACTTATTAAATTCGTCTCGTTGTCCTCCCAACTGTCTGCCTAATTATTGTAGCACTCTACTTAGTGTGTGTGTGTCACCGGTCTATTTATCGTATCATATTTACCCCTTAACTATCTGGTTGGTATCTCAATAATATAGACATTAGAATTATCTTTCTCCCTCGTTCCCTGTGGATTCGATACCTTGGAATACTCCTAGGTGAAAACTACAAGCGATATCCGTCCGCTTGCGGATTAATTTCTAAGAGCGTAAGAATCGCTAACAATGATTAGGGTTTATATTCTGAACATGAGAAGGCATTTTTGCCCTTGCATCTGGACCATTGATACGAAATCAACAGTCCCTTACAGCAATCGATCCTTTTTCATGTATGCGAAAAACCCTAACTACCCCTAATGCCTTAGAGCCCTTATTGAAATATTGGGCTAATCTATTGTAGGCCCATCTCCCCGTAGCCATGTTCATGGCCCATATTCAATGCTTGGCCCAGTAATCACTATGCCTTTGCGCCTCCAATCAGGGTCAATGTCTTCCCCACGTATCTTCGGGTAATCTTGCCGTCACCCAGGTAAAAACACCTTTGAGGAATTCCTCTTCACTTCTCCTTCGTGTATTCGTTCCGAAGATGCCCCGAGGATCTTTGCAACATTCGGGCTCCTCAAGCTTGGCGACCGTATCTTCGAGATTTTCGTCATGGTCTTCGGAAAAAAGGGGGAAGCCTTCCTACAGCACTCTCTCTATAGACTTCGATGGCACAAAGATCTAGCCTCCTCCATGTGTGGTTGCGTCACCCTTGACACTGTCGAGCTCGCACTTGACTCTTTCCACAAACCTCGATGGCTTGAAACTCCGGCCTCCGCCATGTGCCACACCTAACACCATGGAGCTCATCGTCGCCTCGCTCCACCGATCCCAATGCTACCAAGCGATTGTTGCCTCCTCTGCTACCCTTGACGTTGTTCCTCTCCCCTGCACTGGGCCGCCTCTTTTTGCTACTCCCGCTATTGTCAATGCCATTCATCTCTCCTTCCGACGAGCTTGCGGTCATTTGGTGCCTACCGCTTTGGGGAGGGGAGAGAGAGATAAATGGGCGGGGTGTCTCACTTGTTTAAGAAGGGGCGGTGGCTCAGCAAAGCAAGTAGAAGAGTGGGAGGAGGCAGCTGCTTACTAGGCAACAACACGGGGAAAGAGAGAGATGGAGGGAAGAGAGGTTGCGAGAGAGATTAGATAGATAGGACGTGGTCAAAAGATCATTTGACAACCACATTAACAAAACCAAATCAACACCACGTGGTCAAAAGAGAGGACGTGGAAGCCACATAAACACCACATGATAGCCACCTCAGCTAAACCGAGACCCATCCCACAAATCTCTAAGACCAACCACTTGACTGGTCAAAAGATCATTTGAGCCTGGTTTTACTACTTGAGAAACTACTCTTATAAGATATTATTGGGGACCAATTGAGTTGATAGGTATAGTTGAGGGACCATAGTTTCTTTCATGGAAGAAGAAAAAAAAGAGAGAAAACATCGGAGAAATTGTTCCACCCATGGGGGTAGGGGAGAGGCCGCCCAAGCTAACAAAGCCCAGTAACCTTACCTAGTAGGCCTCCCGGCCCGGCCAGAATACAGACGCTCTCTCAAACTCGCTATGGCCCAGTCATCTATTAACGTCGCAACCCCAGCCCATGCTGCTGCCCAGTTGCTCCTGGCTCGACGTGGCCCCGCTCCCGGCAGGAGAAGCGACCGCAACAGAGAAAAGAACAGATTGTGGGCCAGCCAGAGGCGGAGACGTGGGCTTCCGGTTACCACGAACGACGAATCCATGAATCAATGATCGATGGACGCTCACTGCCCTGCACGCCCGGCGGCCGCGCGCGGTGGGCTCCTCAGGCGACCGTCCACGGGAGAATGATGGCGCGAAAACGCATTTCACCACGGGATGCTGCGCTTCATGCGCTGCGAGGATGCCCCATGCGGCCATGCCCTGGTCCTTCTTCTTTAAGCTTCACGCTTGCTCGTACCCAGGTCCAAGCCTCCAAGTTAACTGAACCTAGGATCCAAAGCCTCCAAGTTAACTGAACCTACGGCTTAGTAGAGATGTGACAGGCGAAGTTTCCAGTGCAGCTGTGCAGTGCCGCCGGCGCCACCGTGCATGCATGGCTGATGGCCTGATGCTTATAACGCGCATGTTTTGCCAGTAGGCAGTAACCTACTAACCTCCCCAGTCCCGGATTTGACGCTGTTTGTGTCAGTATTGACCTTGTTCAATGGTGTCAACAGTAGGGAGCGCCACTTGCGCAAATGGCTTCTATTGCGCAAGCTTAATAAATTCCTCCAGCCCGCCGCATGTCTGACGCACTGCGATGGCGATATTGATCCTCCAAGTGGCCACTGATCCATGTCCAGGAGTGGCTATGGACGGCAGGCGTTTGCTGGAAAACTGCTGCTGCTTAATCACCGCAGCGTCCTCGCGCAACTGCACTAATCGTTCGTGGTTTTGGACATAGAAAATGGATTAAGCAAGATCACGGAAAACGCATGCTATTGATACCCGACCAATGGAGCCGCCTACAGCATGCACGTGCAGGTGCTATGCCTTTTTTTTCCCTTCTTCCAAGTCCAACACAACGTGCTGTGGAAACAATCAGAATTCAGAGCTCAGGTATTGTTTCCACGACAATCTTTTTAGAACCTTTCTAAAACAAGCACAACGAGGTTCCTTCCATCTCGTTTCCTTTAGAATTTTCGAGCACGAGGTCCACATTAAGAATCAACCTTACCTCAAAAACTAGAGAGCTTTTGTCACATTTTTTTACCTCAGGCTACCTCAAATATAATCATTTATCCGATCAGATTTATCGGCTATCAAGACTTGGTACCTCACGCGCCATTTCTCCACCCTCTAGCATTCCAAACACCTCTTCTTTCCACACATCCTGTATTCACACATAACCCTGTATCCAAAAGTTATGGGTCCTCAAGCATTTGCCACCATGTTAAGTGTAATACTTCCTCCGGTCATAAAAACAAGTCGTCATTGACTTTTAGACCCGTCTTTAACCATTTGTCTTATTCAAAAAACTACGTAAGTTATCATTTATTTTCTTCTAATTTGTTTTTATCATTAAAGGTATTTTAAACATAATTTATATTTACTCATGTTTGCACTAATTTTTTTAATAAAACGAATGGTCAAAGACGTGTTCAAAAGTCAACGGTAACTTGTTTTTATGACCAGAGTTAGTACATTTTATGCCTTAAAAGCATCCCAACAATCCCTCTATACCCCCTCTAAAACATTATTCATATATAAAGAAATGAATAGTGTTTTGGAGGGGAGTATAGGGAGACAGCTGGGAATGCTCTAAAAATCTTTAAATGATCAATTATATGATATTTTTCAAATAATTTTGATGAATTTTGCCAAATTGCAGCATCAAATGTCCCTTTTATCCCTCCTAAGCTCCTCTAAGAGAGAGCAGGCTATAACGAGAGAGTGACCGCACAGAGAGGCAGAGGGGATCGAGAGGAGAGACAGATCAGGAGAGGAGGCGGTGAGGATGGTCGGCAACGAGATACAACGGGGCTGGCAGCCAGCGTTGATATAAATTCTATAGAGAGAATTCCCTGTATGTCACTGGAAAATTTACAATTCCCTATCTGTCACTCAAAATTCTCTCTTCCCTTATATGCCACTGGTTCAAGTTTTCTCTTCCCTCAGTGCCACTGTCGTTAAGTCTGTTAGTTTTAGCCGTTTAAAAAGTTCATTAATGTCTAAAATGCCCCTTCGATTTAAAACTTTAAAAATCATAACTCCTTCATTTTAACTCCAAATTAAGTAATTCAAAATTTTAAATTTATGTAAAACCATGCTCTACTTGCTATTTAAATATTTGTAACATTTGGTATTTTCAGTTTTTGTTCTCCTTTTCATGAGGCATGGTAGGTTTGATTAATTTTTAAATAAAATTTACATTCAGAAAGTTTAAATTTTTACTTTCAAACCTGGTTATATATAATTATATGAATCAGTAGAAAATTTTCTCATGTTTCGATTAATTCTATAATATTTTTATGATTTTTCTATTTTATAACGTATTAAAAAGGTAGGGTCATAATGGTCGTTTTGTAACCCCGTTATATTCTTTACCGCTTGACTTGCACCGAGGGAAGAAAAAACTTAAACCGGTGGCATGTAAGGGAAGAGAGAATTTCGAGTGACAGATAGGGAATTGTAAACTTTTCCAATGGCATACAGGGAATTCTCTCGATTTTATACCCTGTCATTTGTAATCTAAGTTTTGTCAACAACTTTTCAATTAATAAACCATTGAAAGAGCTTAGCAAATGCCAAGTCTAGGTCAAAATGCAAGTGATAGGTTTTATATATATGAATTATTGCAAAATTGGCTTTAATGCAAATAAAACAACCTAAGGCTTAAAGAAATGTTTGCATCATTAAATTGTATTAGGTGAAAAATTAGCTCGCGCACACGGTTGAATTAGCTTTTGCCCTTTCCCACATTCAATTTTTTAGGTGAGGGCAATGAGGAGGATGACCTGTATGAGTGCTATGAAGACGACGAGGATTTGGATGATCACTACAGGAAAAGGATATAGTTTCGAGTGCTCAAACGTCAATCGACGGCCATAACTGACCCGTCGACACAGTAGTATCTGTCTCGACGGCCATAATAAGGCCGTCGATAGAGAGATGCCATCATTACGTCGATATATGTCTACTAATCCTATATTAATTTTCCGAGTAATTGGTACCGAGCAATTTCCGAGTACTTCCGAGTAATCCGAGTACTCGCTACTCAGTACCTCACCGAGTCAGTACCGAGTAGCGAGTTCTTGAACTTTGCTCAAAACCATGAGCCACTATGTATTTTGTTGGTGCTGTAATTTTTTTTTTGTTTTGAAAAAGGGCCAGACTCCCTACCTCCATTTCCATTGACTAGAAACGAAAGCCAAACAACAAAGTTAACCAAAAGTTTTGGGTCAACCGCAAAACAACCAACATAGAGGAGGTGACACAACACCAAGCTCTATATTGTTTTAACAAGCACCCCTCATCCAAAAGACCTTAGTAACGCCCCAACAGGTAGGAAAAATTACAACAGACAGAACAGCTAAGAGACAGTTTCAAAAGCTAAACACAGGCAGAAGATCAAACATCATCTCCAGTTCTTCCTCTTTTCAAACCGCTCGCTGCCTTGAAAATGCCCTCAATCCCATTTCCAGAAGTTCTTTATCTTCAGCTTTAACCAAACCTATCCAATATTTCAAAAAAGAACAGATTATGTAAACAGCAGACAGGGGATCGTTTATACGTCTCTTGTCAAAGCAAGATTGATTTCTTAACAGCCACAAAGCCCAGCTAATAACAGCCAATCCCATAAACCTCAAGTTTTTTCGATTGTGTATAATACATCTTTCCCAAAAATTGTATTGATTCAAACTATTGGGTATCCAATTCACCCCACAGCTTTTAGCTACCACACTCCAAGTCAATTCTGCTACATGACACTTGAAAAATAAATGATTTTGAGTTTCAATGGCATTACAGAATTCACAGATGGGATTCCCCCCCAACCTCTTTTCCTTAGCTGATGCTTGGTCAGCAAGGCCTTTGTTTTAAGAAACCAGACAAAGATTTTAACCTTCAATGGTATTTTGGCTCTCCAAATACCAACCATTTTGTCTTCCCTTTCATTTTTCAAGTAATGCTGATACACAGATTTAACACTGAACTTGCCCTTACAATTCAACAACCATCTGGAAGAGTCATTTTGTTGCACAAGACAATTGTCTTGCATCTCTTAAAATTTCCAACCACTGTTTCTGTTGATCCTCAGACAGCCATCTTCTAAACTTCACATCCCAATTCTTTTTAGCACAATCAGCCACAGAGAGAGACTGATCCAAGCAAATATTATAAATCTCAGGGTACTGCTTAGCCAAAACCTGATCTCCTATCCATTTATCATTCCAGAAACTGGTTTTACACCCATCCCCCACTTTTCTCTTCCTATTATTTATGTAAATATCTCTTATTTTTACCAAATCAGACCAGATTGGGGAATCAGTGTGTTTTCTCTTATACTGAGACATCAGCCCGTTTTTAGTGTACTTTGCTTTTATAATTTCTTGCCAAAGCCCTTCTTCCATTTCCAATTTCCATCACCATTTACAGAGAAGACTCACATTCATTACCCTCAAATTTATAACTCCCAGTCATCCTTTTTCTTTTGGCTTGGTAATGTTCTCCCATTTGCTTAAGTGATATCTTCTTCTGTGCTTATAAGAATCCCAGACGAAAGATTTTCTGATTCTGTCAATTTTATCAATCACCATTCTAGGTAACAGAAACATAGACATAGTATACAGGGGCACACTGGATAAACAAGCATTTATCAGAGTTAATCTTCCCCCTTTAGACAGAGTACTGCACTTCCAAGCACTTAATTTTTTCCTTACTTTACTAACCATATCTTCCCAGTTAGCAACTAGGTTTCTCTTATAACTGATTGGCACACCAAGATATTTGATAGGAAAACTCCCAATCTGACAATGGAACATATTAGCTACCTGTCTTATTCTATTGTCATCCCCATTAATCATCATTACCTCACTCTTAGTAAAATTTATTTTCAGACCTGACATCATCTCAAAAAGATGCAGCAGTAATTTGGCATAAAATAAATTCTTGTTGTCATCTTTAAGAGTGATAATGGTATCATCTGCATATTGTAAAATAGCAATCCCCTTATCTATAAGGTCCTCAACCAGACCAGTAATACTCTTCTTCTCTTGAGCTATCTGGAACATTTTACTCAAGCAATCAACTACTATATTAAACAGGTATGGTGATAAGGGATCTCCCTGTCTTACACCTCTCCTGCTTTTAAACATTCCCCCCTGTTTCTCATTAACACAGATACTCAAGGTCCCTTTACTTAGTACCTGCTAGATCCACTCACACCACTTGCTAGAGAGACCTCTCCACTTTAAACATTGCATAAGAAAACCCCAATCAACCATATCATAGGCTTTTTCAAAATCTAGCTTGAGAATCACCCCAGGAGTTTTCCCACTCCTAGTATGATCAAGAATTTCATGTAAAGATAGGACACCATCCATTATATTCCTCCCAGGCAAGAAAGCATTTTGATTTTTACTGATGATTCTACAGACAACTGCTTCCATACGCATAGTTAATGTTTTAGTCATCCATTTATACAAACTGTTCAACAAATAGATGGGCCTATATTGTTTAATGTTTTCGGCATCATCTTTCTTTGGCAGAAGTATAATTACTCCATAATTCAACCTTTCAATATCACACTTATTATTATGAAAACTCTCAAAGCATTTCAAAGCATCCTCCTTTATTATTTCCCAGCATGTCTGATAAAATTCAATAGGCATACCATCTGGACCAGGAGCTTTATTCTTGCACATTAAGAATAGTGACTTTTTGATCTCATTCATGCTGAAAGGTTGAACTAACAATTCATTTTCTTTAACTGAGACTTTTTTACTTTCTTTCCAAGCTTTCTTTTTAATTCTGAAGCTACTACCATTACCTTTTCCAAACAGCTTTTTATAGAATTCTGTAGCATGCTTCAGCAGATTCTCATCCCCCTGGATGATTTTGTCATCATCTTTTAAGGTCTCAATAATCTTTTTCCTTCTTCTTCCTTTAGCTATCACATGGAAATATTTCGTATTGTTATCTCCCTGTAATAGCCATTTGCTACGAGAATTTTGATACCAGTTTAGTTCTTCTTCCTCAAAAATTTTAAGCAAAATTGCTTCATATTCCATTTTAGCTTTCCTATCAGCAACACTCAGAGTGTTTGCATCTTCCTTTTCCTCTAGAATTTTCAAGTATTGCTTGGCTGCTTCTTTTTGTTTTTTCCTTAAGCCAAAAAGATTTCTTCCCCAACCTTTCAAAGATTTTTTAACCTTCTTGATTTTTAAAAGGAATGTGCTTAAAGGATCCAGCCCTCTAATGGGCTCACTCCAGCTTTTGTTGACCACCTCCAAGAACCCTTCCATTTTCAGCCATGCATTCTGAAATTTAAATTTATTTGCTTTCACCATATCATCCACCCCAGCCTTGACAATCAAAGGATTATGATCAGAGAGCAGCCTTGCTGCTTTATGAACCTTGATTATGGGAAAAAACCTTTCCCAGTCCAAGCTAACCAATATTCTGTCCAATTTTTCTTTAGTGGGGCAAATATGATTATTAGACCAAGTATACTGATTCCCAGCATTACTCAACTCTTTCAATGCATAAGTATCAATGATGTCATTGAACAGATCGGAATACTTGGTTAGAGAATTACTTCTATTCTTATCTTCCACAAATCTCAAAATGTTGAAATCACCTCCCATTATTACTGGGGCATCAATTTGTTTACAGAAAGCATCCAATTCATATAGGAAACTTAACTTTTCGTCTGTTTGAGCAGGACCATAAACACCTAGTATAGCCCATCTTTTCTTTCTTTTTTTATCCCATATGTTTAATAAAATCATATAGTCTCCTTTTTTACAACTTGAAATTTCAAACTCACTGTCCTTGATACCAACAACAATACCACCCGATTTCCCCTGGAAGGAATCCAGCTCCACAGGAATTGATTGCTATAGTCAAATCTACTGAAAAATTTTTCCTCATACTGCATCTTTTGGGTCTCACAAAGACACAGAACATCCAACCTTTGTTCATGTATTAGTTCTCTAATATATGAACTTAAACCTTTTTTATTAATGCCTCTACAGTTCCAAAAAAGAATGTTTGTTTTATTCATCATTGTTTGAAATATCATCTATTTTACCCCCTTTTTTATTATGACCAACATTTGATTGTTTTGCTCTTGTGTTCTCAAATGTTGGTGCTGTAATAAATGAAACTCGTGATATTGTATGAAATGGTTGAGCTATTCGTGAATTTGTGATGCGCTAGTAAGATCCCGTACGTGCTAGCGCAAGTTTCACATAGGTTCACAATGTTCAAGGACCTGCTGGCCATGCTTAAGCTCCGCTAAAAAACTACTCTTAAGTTTCGATATGGGCCGGTGGGTATGGGTGTTTTGATGCTTTGGTCAGTAATCCATTCGTGGTTTCAAGCTGTAGAAAAGGAGTAGGGACTAGGGATTAACAAGGTGGTAGGAAGCTATTTTTATCCTTGTGTTCAGCTCTACAGATTAGAATTAGGTGTTTCTTGATGAATCCTTTGGGGTAGTATGAACACAGCGTTTAATCACACATGAGCTAATTTGTCTCTGCATTCCATTGATGATTTGATCATCGCTCGCAAGCCTCTCTCGCCCTCCATACAGGTCAAAGATGCGATTTTGCCTCTTCGAACAGGCAGGTGTTTTTATACAGTCGGAAGGATCGCAATGCGACTCTTCGACGCAGACCAGTGTTTTTAACTATGATCAAGAAAGGCGAGCTAGTCTCTAATCTCTACGTACAAAAGCACAAACACGATAAGTATCAGTGAACAAGATTTAACTAATTCGTAAACGGTACTAGATTAGATTGGTCGTCAAAGATATTTTTATCGTCCAGCTTGCGCACTGTCTAATGCTAGCTGAAAGCCGGAGCATGCGCACGTCTCCATCATAGAGTTTGCAAGGACGTTAATGCACTGGCTCAGCGAGAGTGACATGTACAAAGAGCCGACCTGATCATCCATTCTACTGTCCGGGAAAGCGAAAGAGAAGTCGGCGATGGGGTGTGCATGAATCTCTTGGGTTGGGTAGGTCCACTGGTTGACCTCCGGCTAGGGCCAGGCCGCCGCTGGAAATTCCAACGGCCAAGCGAGACCGGAGAGAGCCAGGTCGCCGGGAGAGGCCACCGTCGTTATGCTCAGCTCATCTGCTCATCTGCCGGCTGCTAGTGAGGGGGGTACGAACTGCGAGCCGTCCGGGCATTTTCCTGTTACTTTTGGGGTACTTTTAGTCACGGCCTGAAGTCTCACGTCATTTCTTACGGCTAGTGGTATGATGCTTGGAACGTCATTTCTCTACTGATCACCTCATCGCGTTCGTATGGGTTTTTCCCCGTTCACAACTTGCTGATGGAGTCATGGCCTCGATTTTTTACTCTCCATGGAATGGATCAATTCCAGTGAAAGAAGCGCTAGTCGACGTCGAAAGAAGGCATGGCTTGCACAAGCTGGAGAGGAAGAAAGATGAATCGATTAATTAAAACACAAGTCGGGTCTTGATTACTTGATTAAGCAGCCACAGCACGAGATTAACGTGCAGTTATGACACTAGTACGTACCCGATCGAAGCAGACTGACCGGATTAGTACAGATCATGTAGAGAATAATATGCGCCGAGGCCACCAACTACGTCTATCTCTATCCTCGGATCATGCGCGGATCCTGTGCGATCCGTCGTGTGTGATGAAGGAAAAATGGGCCGAGGTCGAACGCCCGAAAAGATGGGGAATCCCATCGAACGCGCGCGCCTGGCACTACAATTTGACCGTCCGCTACCTGCTGCGAGTCTACTGCGACGACCTCGTTGGCTGTTGCGCCGTCCCCTTGGCGTTGACAAAGCACATGCCGCGCTGCACGTGCGTAGGCTCGGCTGAATGATTAGCCTTTTTTTGTTAATACTTGCGCCGATTTGCTGCATAGCAGTCGCCCCTATTTTTGATCTTGACTCTTTGAGTATAGGTAATTGTTTCTCTACATTATTGTACACTATTTTTTTTCACTTGGTAGACAAGTGGATACGTAACTATTTTGTATTGGAAAAAAAATGCTTACGGACACAAGCTGTTTTTTTTAAGATTTATTGATGAACTAACTTTTTAATGCTTTGGCTAGAAATTTGGTTTGCAAATTTTTTGTGTGTTTTTGAGTTAACTACATTTGGATTTTTGTTTAACTTCAAAAAAATTTGGTGTATAGATTTTTAGGGTAACGAGTATGGGCGTGACTTCTCATCAGTCAACTAGAAATGGAAGAAATTTTAATCGACGTTTTTTGCATTAGTTAACTAAATTTACATATAGTTAGATGTTGTAAAAAAGGTGCAACAATTAACTAAACGATATCTTTTAGTTGTTGCAATTAACTAGATGATATCTTTTAGCTGTTGCAAGCTCATTCAAAAGAAAAAAGGTGTTGTAGGAAGACTTCCCCATTCTTCGGAAAATCAAGGCGGAAACCCCGAAGGTACAATCAGAAAGCCAAAGAAGATTCCGAAGACCTCAGAAGTATCTTCAGGAAAACAGGAAGATGAGGATAAAAACCAAGGGGGGGTGAGGTTTTTGGCGAAGATCTTGCCAAGCCGAAGATAAAAAGTGCCCAAAGATCCCCTAGAGGGCAACCGAAGATGGTGATCCCCTCTTCATTCAATGCAAGGAGGCCCATCAAGGGTGAAGCCCATAATGGATCTGTTACCTTTGATGAGGTTGCTTCTAGATGGGCCATTAGATGGGCCAAGCACTTCATAGGAGGCCCAAAGTAATTGGGTAATACCTAGAAATACAGGGGTAGATGGGGATTTTCGTATGCCTGGAAATGGCCAAGTGTTGTAAGGACCCATTGATTTTACATCAACGGTCCAAAGACGAGGGGTCTTTGTATTCTTGAAATGTAAACCCTAAACGCTGGTGCCCTTATAAATAAAGGAGCTCTCACCCCATGAGGGCTAGAGCATTCATTTTTTCCTAACCCATCATTTTGCCTCTAGTTCCAAAACCCTAAAAATTCCTTTTAGCGATCTTTTCAGTCTGGGGAGACGCTCCATGTACTGTCTGAGACACGTTGATGACAAAAGGTACACAAAAGACATTCCATAGAACCTAAGGTATGTGGCAAAATAGTATATAAACTTTTTCACATCTAAAATGTGCACCTTATTCAACATCGAACCATATGTAAATTTAATTATTTACTAGTGACGGCGTGTTTTTTCACCGAACCACAACGAATCACACCCCTGTCAGATTTCTATCCTGCTAGTCGATCAGCCGAGCTCGATCCGATTCGAGCGTCGGACGCGGCGAGGAGTGACACGTAGAGATTACCCAGGTTCGGACCCCCCTGCGGGTAACAGTCCTGCTCCTGCCGAGCCTTAGCTCTTTTCGTGTTTGTATGGGAATGGTTATAGAATGCCCCCTCCCTCTCTCTCTCCTCCCCTTTTATACAAGTCGTGGGCTGACGGAGAGAGCCAAGGGGGTAGGTTACACAGTACACAGAGTACACTGATAAGATTTGAGAGACAAGACAGGAGAGACGAAAACGTGCTGCTGCTGCCGAGCGGCGCCGCCCACGCATGCTTCGCAAGTGGCCTCTGACCCGTGTGAACACGCCGGTGAAACAACGGGCGGGGCCCAGCTTGCACCGTCTGACACCGGCGGCCAACCTCTCTCTCTCTCTGCCGATCAATTCCGCAGAGCCACAGTGACAGTTGATCAGATCCGCAGAGGTCACTGTGGCAGTAATCATCTCTTTCTCGGTCCATCCGCGCGTGATGTCGCATTTAATGCGCCTGACCTTCGCAGCGGGGGAGAGCCTTCGCCCAGAAGACTCCCCTCGGGACGCTTCCTGCTGCGCGGGCCCCACCTGCCAGTGAGGGGGCCTCCCGCGCTCGCCCCACGCGCTGGGGCCTGATCGCCCGTCTGACGCGTGGGGCCCTCGCCTTGCGCGCTGAGGTGCTCGCCCGCGCGTTGGGGCCTGATCGCTCGCCTGACGCGTGGGGCCCTCGCCTTGTGCGCTGAGGAGCTCACCCATACGCTAGGGCCTGATCGCCCGCCTGACGTGTGGGGCCCTCGCCTTGTCTTCCTTATGACTCTTCATACCCCGGTACTTACTGTACCGACAACTAGTATAAATATATCGACTAAGATTTCATCTTTTTTAAGTGATTGATATGGAGCAATTCAAATCTAGTAGTTCTAATTTAGGGGTGAACAAACTTTTCCCTAAAGATAATTCTCATCTTTCACGTCCATAGTCTGTAGGTTGTTGATTATATATGTGTTTTTCAATGGTTGCCCTTTAGGGCGGAGGCCTTTGTTCTATTTTTATCGGTTTTTGTCCAACCAATCTCTGACATATTTTTGTGGTGCCATCTGCAGTACTACTATAATTTGTCCCACAAGACATGTGGGCTTCTAAAATCACGGACCCACGTATCAGCGGTACAAGGTAGACGGTAGTACTACAGATGATGTGTTTCGGGACAAAGGTTGCTTATGTTGATTACTGAGCACAGGCAAAGTTCAAGGATGCATGGACACAAGTAAGACCATCTTCAAGGGAGTCCCTTCAGGGATCAAAATCTCTTTGCGAAGAAATTCTGATGCTCCAACAGAATCTCGTCGCGGTTCTCGTTAAAAGAAATTTCTTCCTACATTTCCTTTAGAACGAGATTCTCTCTTCGTTTTTTTCGTAAATTTCTTCGAAGGGATGCTGTTGGAGACGGTACGAAATGAAGGGAACGAATGTGGGGAAAAGAATGAGGAAGGAAATGAAACGAAGGAATATAGTTGGAGATGGTTCAACGCTAGCTAGAGAAATCAGAAGGTTCAGCGAATCTCCTATGCAAGGGCCGAAAGGTCAACATGCAGACAGTCGGCCACCGATATTAAAATCAACCTGGAAGCATTCCACAGGTGCATGCATGATTGCCTACAGGTGCAGCAGACTTTCTGGACAGCAAAATATTACTACGTTTTGACCCCGCTTCTCCGTCGTTTATAAAAAAAAAACCATGCTTATGGCAGCGATGATGCGTGGTGGTGTGAAGAAACAGGATGAACTAGCAGAGAAACAGAGGAGATGCAGTGCGCTCTTTTGGGTTAACTCAAAAAAAGGCGTTACATATCACACGGTTTTTCTCATTCCCTATCCATTTAATTTAACGTGGCTGGAGCTTGAAATGCCACTACCATCTTCGTAAAGGTTGTGCAACAGTGGAAAGTGGGAAAGCCCAGTTTTAGGGTCTCATCGGAAACACAGGCAATTAACCTATCGGGATCAGAAATCCGGTGAACCACACACCGAAGAGCGACGCCGCCTACTATCCGGTGCCGCGCGTGCACCCATGCCTGAAAACGCGTTGCGCCAGAAACGGGAGGTAAGTAGGTAACTCCTTGTCCTTGGGCCAAACTCGATCAAAGGCGCACGTGGATGTGGAAACCTGAAAGATCGTCCTGAAAATGCGTTGCGCCAGAAACGGGAGGTAAGTAGGTAACTCCTTGTCCTTGGGTCAAACTCGATCAAAGGCGCACGTGGATGTGGAAACCTGAAAGATCGTCCAGGCTTTATCCCTCGGAGAGAAACGGGGGGGTATTCTGCCGCGGAAGAGCCCACCACCCACGTAATCTGAACCAAACGTGCTGCACTCCCCCAAAATAGCTCCGGGGCGACTGTGTGCTTACCCTCACGGCAGCCCGTCCTCCCAAACACCTCCACGTCGCGACTCACGAGGCGAAGCATCAAGGCATGCCCGCGGACGAGCGTGGCCGGGACGTCACCACTTACCGAAATACCGAGCCGAAGAAGCACGGAAAGGGAGAGAGTGTAACACGATCCATCCAGCCGGCCAGCCTTATCCGTTAGCACCTGACCATCGTGGACCCATGTCTAACTAGATTAACCCAGCCGCTATTTATATATTCTTTACGTTACTTATTTATATTTTTTTTCTTCTATTTTATTCTTTACATTATTAATTACTGGAGCAGGGTGACTTTAATAGTGAAATTATTTGATTGTTCGTTAAAACTGGGTTCCGTAGACTTTGACCAATGATATAAAAAAGCTAAAATAGGTAATCAAAACAGAATTTTAGAATGATTTATGTTATGACTGCTATTTTCAGGAAATTAGCAGCGTGTCTCACGCATTTGCACAAATCAATATGTTTCAAAGAAAAAGTAAAAGACCTTTAATTAAGGCAGCTGCTAGCCAACGGTGTTATGTTGGAACTGTTTCCAGTGAACACCAAATACAAATAGTTTCACCTAATGTACGTGTAGCTTATGTGTTTTTATGTAGTTTCATCGGGTAGTTTTATATAGTTTCAGAAAGTTTCATATAGTTTCAAAAAATATTATTAGGATAGGTTTTGTTTATTTTGACGCCTAAAAGAGTAAAAATAAATTCTTAAAAAAATAGCAAGAATTGATTTCTAATAAGCACTCTTATCAATATAAGAAATTAGGTTAGGTATTGTGCGGGTACCTAAGGGTACTTGCTCAACGTAGGTGTAGGGAGTAGAAAAGCTAATCCAAATTTATTGCATCAACTATACATTCGATGTAGAAGAATTTTTATGTAGTTTTACAAAGTTTTGCATAGTTTCATATAGTTTCACCATTACGTTGTGTTGACCTTAGACATGTATATATGCCTATGCAAACTTGCTATTTGTTGAAACGATCCTCCATTTATTAGTATTTTATTTTATTGTGTAGCCATAATATAAATCGTATCACTTTTAGTTGTGCAAGCTTAAACATAGACGAACAGTGTGTGTGCCTAATTTGTGTTGTTTTTTATTATTTTTATTATACATTGTTCTTTTAGTTTATGCTTTTACAACTTTATCTCTTTTGAACCGATGGTGTAGAATTTTTTTCTATCTGCATGGTAATTTCTTCGATTAACATTGTAGCTTTGTTATCTCTTTTTTAAAACACGAGCATGTTATCCCACATATTTGTGCGGCTAGATTTGTGTTAATGTTTAACTTGACATGGTCTGATATTAGGTCTTTAACTTGACATGGTCTGATATTAGGTCTTTCTTTTAATATCACATGAAATCTTATTTCTATTATTTTTATTTTAGATTTCTATTGTTTTGTTTTCTAATTATAGTATGTGTGGACTTCTCCATTTAATATGTCGTTATAATCCCTCTACTATAATCGGCGGTGTATATCTTTTTTAATCTAATTAATATGAGAATTGCAAGTATTTTTTTATTAACATGAAAAATCTAGCATTTTAGAATTAGCTTGGGGTTTTGTTTTATTACGTCGTGCGTGTGTCGGATCAAAGCGTTTAAAATGTAAAATCATATTGACGGTCAAACAGCGTGTGCTCGTGGATTATGCTTAGATTCCGACCCCGATCCGTCAAACCCAAAACGCCGATCCGTCAAACGGAAAGGGCAGCAGAAAAACGCCGGAGAAGTGCGAAAAACCACGACCAGAATTGGACCTACAAGTTCGTTACACCTTCCTTTGCAGCCAGGGGGCGCGCGGGATCGCTCTCGGGCAGCCGCGCACGACGCCCACGCCGCCGATTTCCGCACGTGTTCCACGCACTCAGGTGGACCGTACAAATACTCCTCCTCCTCTCCCTCCCATTCCCCACATCGAGCATAACACCCTCCATATTCCTCTTCTTCCCCTACCTCCAACGATTCCTCCACTCCAACTCCAAGAATGGATGCCACCATGGTGAAGAAGCAGCTCCGGCGGGTCCGCACGCTCGGCCGCGGCGCGTCCGGCGCCGTCGTCTGGCTCGCCTCCGACGACGACTCCGGGAAGCTCCTGGCCGTCAAGTCGGCCGGCGCCGGGGGCGCGGCGCTGCTGCGGCGCGAGGGGCGCGTGCTGTCCAGGCTCTGCTCCCCGCACATCGTCCCCTGCCTCGGGTCCCGCGCCGAGGCCGGTGGCGAGTACCAGCTCTTCCTCGAGTTCGCGCCCGGCGGCTCGCTCGCCGACGAGGCCGCCCGGAGCGGCGGCTGCCTCCCGGAGCCCGCGATCAGCGCCTACGCCGGGGACGTGGCGAGGGGGCTCGCGTACCTCCACGCTAGGTCGTTGGTGCACGGGGACGTCAAGGCAAGGAACGTGGTGATCGGCGGCGACGGCCGGGCGAGGCTGACGGACTTCGGCTGCGCGAGGGCCATGGACTCCGCGCTGCCGATCGGCGGCACGCCGGCGTTCATGGCGCCGGAGGTGGCGCGCGGGGAGGAGCAGGGCCCCGCGGCCGACGTCTGGGCCCTGGGCTGCACTGTCATCGAGATGGCCACCGGGCGCGCCCCGTGGAGTGGCATGGACGACCTCCTCGCCGCCGTCCACCGGATCGGGTACACAGACGCCGTGCCGGAGGTGCCCGGGTGGCTGTCACCGGAGGCCAAGGACTTCCTGGACGGGTGCTTCAGGAGGCAGCCCAGCGACCGCTCCACGGCAACGCAGCTCTTGGACCACCCGTTCGTCGCCGCCGCCGCCGCCTGCGACTGCAGGGCGGAGCCGGTGAAGCAGGAGTGGGCGTCCCCCAAGAGCACTCTGCTTGACGCATTCTGGGATTCGGACACCGACGACGAGGCGGACGAAGTCGAAATGTCGACGAGCCCGGCCGAGAGGATCGTCGCGCTGGCGTGCTCCGCGTCGGCGTTGCCGGACTGGGACTCCGACGAAGGCTGGATCGACGTGCACGAGGACGACAGCTCCGAGGTCCCCGACGCGCCGCCGGCCATCCTGGCCGCCGACGCGGACTACTTCGTCTGGGCTGAAGAATCCGACCAAGAGCTCGAGCAATTCCTCGTTCCCGCCACGGATGGCAGTGGCAATATCCCGCGCAACGCAGGAGCCGACGCCTCCACTTGGCACAACAGTTTGTTGTATCATATACATTTAGGCAATTTAGGCAGTGTTAGAGATAAATTTCCATCCCCGTTCGATTCCGACGGGAACGAAGCAGTAAGATTCAACCATTTCTGTAACAGAAACAGAGTAATGCAATCAGTTTTTGCTCAAATTTCAACTCTTTGCGACCAGGCAGTTTCTTTTCCTCGGAAATATTTTTTCACCAACCAGTTGGTACGATTGGTGAGCGTATGCTTTACGCTGAAAATCTATCAATCAATCGCTCTACAGTGCGAAGCAAGAGCAACGTCGAGTCGTCGGGATCAGCTCCCAAGCTCCAACCGATCAGGATCGAACTTGTTCCACCAACACCGATTCGTCTCCTTTTAGCAAAGTAGGCAGATCTGTGCCTCGAGCAGCCTTCGCGTACGGAATATTCACGTGTGATTATACGGTACATCCATGTGGCGTACGGTTGGACCTTGGAGGCCAGCTGGTACTGCCGTGCTGATAGTCTGCAGGGCACACTAGCTACTAAAGATGAATGACATGTGTCACGTGTCAACTCGGGGAAATAGAGTCGGTCACATGAAACCTTCGCCTTCTTGGATGGATGGTGTGCCACTATGGTGTGGTGTGGACCAAATTCGCTAGGCTTATCAAAATTCTGCTCAAATAGGCGGGGGCCACAGCCCAGCGGTAAGGTACGCAGGCGGCGTACTTGTCCACCTGAGCTCGAGTCATAGGACTCGTAGCCTCGTTGAGGAAAATCTCCCCATTATAGCAACATTCAAAAAAAAAAAAAATCAAGCCAGAGAGCCGGTACAAGCTAATCAAGAAGAAAGAGTCAAGTCAAGTGACGGGAGAAGCCAAAAATGCTCGAAGCAAGGAGTGCCAAGTTGGGAAAAACGTCAACTCGAAGCAGGGAGTTGCCGGCGAAAATGGCAACGCGAAGCAGGGAGCTACAGAAAAAAATTTAAAAAAGGCCAAGTCAAGAAGAAAAAGGAAGAACAGTAAGGTGTGAGAAGCCGGAGGGATGGAAGAGGTGTAAACAAAAAAAAGGGCATGTGTTTAGCCCCGTATATAGAGAGTAACTAAGAGAAGGGCATGTGCTCAGCCTCGCTAGTAGAGAATATAGCAAGTTGTAACATGGAAAACTTTGTAACATATTTTCGTTTCAATGAAATGAAAATCGGGGATCTTTCCCCTTGTTGAAAAAATTCTGCTCAAATCTTTGAAATTTTAAGTGAAATAATTGAAAGTCCGACGCACTTAAAAGAAGTTTGAAATCATGCTCAAAATTCTTGAAATCATACATACACGATCCCCCCTCCAGAAAGAAAATAGTTTGAATGTTGAATTTAGATCATTACAACCAAAACTCCACCCTAAAATATGGAAATCTCATAGGTTTCAAAGCCCTAAGACAGACATGTACTATTGGTTCTCGACAAGAGTAGTGTTTCAAATCCCACAAGATTTTGACATTTTAGATTGGAAAGGTAGCGATGTCCCAAACCTTAAATGGCTAAAAAAAATAATAAAACTCAACTCCAAATTTAAAATTTAAGCATAGATGGTTTTGAATTATAAAATCCCAAAAATTGTTTTTTTTAATGTTGAAATCCTTTAAATTAAAAATATCCAATTTTAAATTCTCTAAAATTTAAATTTTTATGGTTCAAAGTATATGAGGCATCCACCTCGATGTTTACTAGCTATGTGGCATCCACCTAAGCGGTTAACGATTATGTAGGCCCTGTTCTTTTCAGCTAATCTTAACGGCTGAAATGACTAAATTTCAAGCGCTTCTCAAAGTAGTCTCGAGATTTGGATCCATTTTGTTTGACTTGCTTTTTAAAGCATTAGGACCCACCTTCAAAACAGCGAAAAAACGGATTCAAAAAAATCAAAGCATATGTCTTTTTAAAACGTAGATAAGCCGTTAAGTTGAAAAGAACTGGGCCGTAGTACTGTCGCGTCAGCATTTGACGGTTGTCCTAACGATTTTGAAACAATCGTGCAAACGGCGACAAGTTTCGGAGGCGACAAAGTAAAATACAAGTTTAGATGGATAAATGACAAACTATACAAATTTAGGGGGTTGCAGTGTAATTTTATCGAATAAAAATTGCCAAGCATTACTTAATGACACTGCGCGAGGGCCATGGACTCCGCGCTGCCGATCGGCGGCACGCCGGCGTTCATGGCGCCGGAGGTGGCGCGCGGGGAGGAGCAGGGCCCCGCGGCCGACGTCTGGGCGCTGGGGTGCACTGTCATCGAGATGGCCACCGGGCGCGCCCCGTGGAGTGACATGGACGACCTCCTCGCCGCCGTCCACCGGATCGGGTACACAGACGCCGTGCCGGAGGTGCCCGGGTGGCTGTCACCGGAGGCCAAGGATTTCCTGGACGGGTGCTTCAGGAGGCAGCCCAGCGACCGCTCCACGGCAGCGCAGCTCTTGGACCACCTGTTCGTCGCCGCCGCCGCCTGCGACTGCAGGGCGGAGCCGGTGAAGCAGGAGTGGGCGTCCCCCAAGAGCACGCTGCTTGACGCATTCTGGGATTCGGACACCGACGACGAGGCGGACGAAGTCGCAATGTCGACAAGCCCGGCCGAGAGGATCGACGCGTTGGCGTGCTCCGCGTCGGCGTTGCCTGACTGGGACTCCGACGAAGGCTGGATCGACGTGCACGAGGACGACAGCTCCGAGGTCCCCGACGCGCCGCCGGCCATCCTGGCCGCCGACGCGGACTACTTCGTCTGGGCTGAAGAATCCGACCAAGAGCTCGAGCAATTCCTCGTTCCCGCCACGGATGGCAGTGGCAATATCCCGCGCAACGCAGGAGCCGACGCCTCCACTTGGCACAACAGTTTGTTGTATCATATACATTTAGGCAATTTAGGCCGTGTTAGAGATAAATTTCCATCCCCGTTCGATTCCGACGGGAACGAAGCAGTAAGATTCAACCATTTCTGTAATAGAAACAGAGTAACGCAATCAGTTTTTGCTCAAATTTCAACTCTTTGCGACCAGGCAGTTTCTTTTCCTCGGAAATATTTTTTCACCAACCAGTTGGTACGATTGGTGAGCGTATGCTTTACGCTGAAAATCTATCAATCAATCGCTCTACAGTGCGAAGCAAGAGCAACGTCGAGTCGTCGGGATCAGCTCCCAAGCTCCAACCGATCAGGATCGAACTTGTTCCACCAACACCGATTCGTCTCCTTTTAGCAAAGTAGGCAGATCTGTGCCTCGAGCAGCCTTCGCGTACGGAATATTCACGTGTGATTATACGGTACATCCATGTGGCGTACGGTTGGACCTTGGAGGCCAGCTGGTACTGCCGTACTGATAGTCTGCAGGGCACACTACTAAAGATGAACGACATGTGTCACGTGTCAACTCGGGGAAATAGAGTCGGCCACATGAAATCTTCGCCTTCTTGGATGGATGGTGTGCCAGTATGGTGTGGAGTGTGGACCAAATTCGCTAGGCTTATCAAAATTCAGCTCAAATCTTTGAAATTTTAAGTGAAATAATTGAAAGTCCGACGCACTTAAAAGAAGTTTGAAATCATGCTCAAAATTCTTGAAATCATACATACACGATCCCCCCTCCAGAAAGAAAATAGTTTGAATGTTGAATTTAGATCATTACAACCAAAACTCCACCCTAAAATATGGAAATCTCATAGGTTTCAAAGCCCTAAGACAGACATGTACTATTGGTTCTCGACAAGAGTAGTGTTTCAAATCCCACAAGATTTTGACATTTTAGATTGGAAAGGTAGCGATGTCCCAAATCTTAAATGGCTAAAAAAATTAAAACTCAACTTCAAATTTAAAATTTAAACACAGATGGTTTTGAATTATAAAATCCCTAAAATTCTTTTTTTTGAATGTTGAAATCCTTTAAATTAAAAATATCCAATTTTAAAGTCTCTGAAATTTAAATTTTTATGGTTCAAAGTCTATGAGGCATCCATCTCGATGTTTACTAGCTACGTGACATCCACCTAAGCGGTTAACGATTATATAGTACTGTCGCATCAGCATTTGACGGTTGTCCTAACGGTTTTGAAGCAATCGTGCAAACGGTGACAAGTTTTGGAGGCGACAAAGTAAAATACAGGTTTAGATGGATAAATGACAAACTATACAAATTTAGGGGATTGTAGTGTAATTTTCTCGAATAAAAATTGCCAAGCATTACTTAATGGCACATAACAAATGTCTGTGTACAGGCTAGTCCTAGGAGTACAGCTCTGAAAAACGGTGGATCTCGCCTAACCTTTCTCGTCCATCGAAGCCTCACCGAACCGATCAAGAACATGGCGCGGATACGGAAAACAAACGTGCGAATGCGATAGCTTAGGCTGAGCCGCTGAGGACCAGTTGATCTGCGCAGAGCAGTAGGAGAGGAGGAAGAACATGCGATTTTCCTCGTATCTTGCAGTAGGAGAGGATGACAATCACGCGCGCGGCGCGCCAGCTTCGCGTGACTGCACGAGGCACTAGAATCACGCGCGCGGCTCGCCAGCTTCGCGTGAGACCAACCCGTCCTCCCTAAGGATCTGATCGCCATCGGCCGAACTGCTCATGTGATCGCGAGATATCGCAGATCTGATCGATCTAGCAGGCTAGATGCCTGCCTAACTGGCTGGCTGGCTCGTCAGGTCGCCACGGATGGAATTGATTACTTAGCGCGCTCCCGCCTTTTCTGTTCTGGTTTTAGATGGTGTAATAAAATTCCGGCATCTACATCATAAGATGTATACAGCCAAATTCGCATACAACGGTTCGACTTAAGTCTAACAATTTTAAGACGGGCAAAATAAAAATTACATTAAACAAAACATAATCTATGAATAGTTCTCCAACCATAATTATTGAAGAACATTATAGCCACCTCTTCTAAAGATTGACATAATTCGATAAATGGTTTTCGGTCATCCTTCTTATACTGTAATTCCCAATGCTGCAACCAATATGTAGCTCTAAAAATGTCCTGCAAAAAAAATGTATCTTTGCGACCGTAAAAAAACCACATTATTTCGACAAAGCCAAATAGATTAAAACATAGCTGCCATGCCAGTTAAAAATTTACATATCTTTGATAGTCTTAAACCATGGATCCAACTTTCTCTCAAATGAGAAAGACTCCTTGGTAAATCTAAATTTAGAGCTATGTGAACAATCCGTCTTTTCCGTTCTATTGACATGCATCTTCACTTGACTCATCCGTCCTTTGGTAGCTTCTTTTATAAAGGGTTAATTTGCGTTTCTTTAGAACTCTTTTCATAAAGGGCTAACTAGATACACCATTGCTAAGATGACAATCTACATATATATCATTATACAATTGAAGCTGGTCGGGTGCTATTACAAAGTGGCGAAATGTTTTAAAATATGTCACTAGGTATTTTTTGAGACCAAAACGTTTTTGCTTTCTCGTCCATCTTCTCTCTCTCTAGTGACATGCCATGGCCGTTCTTCTCATTCCTAGGTTCTTTACCAGCAGTGCTGCTCTCTCTCCTTTCACTCTTCCACACTTGCTAGTGCTCCCGCTAACCGCTAACCGCTACACTCACTGTTGTCGAGGGCACTAAGGCTCCCATCATGCTGGGAGCTGGTGGGCAGCACGTCATCATCGTCATGGTCCTCTCCATTAAATAATTTTCTCCCCATCATCGAGGCACGGAGCTGCTAGATTGAAAATGGTGGCCCAGCAATGTGTTGTGATCACAGTGTCCTTCGCCTCTCCATATCTCGGATCTAGTGGAGGTGGCATCGAAAGCATGGAGGTTGGTAGGAGAGGAGCTATCAGAGAAGGAGAGAGAGAGTCCTAGGTATTTTTGGGGAGGTGGTCGTCTTGCTGAAAATGGGAGAGAGAAAATGGAAATGGAAGAAGGGGGAGACAGAAGAAAGAAGACATAATGGCAGATTTACCTTTAGTGTAAATTTGCAGACAAGAAAGGGGCCAGAAAGAATATAATACCATATTTCTAAAAGTTGCAAATTTGAGGTAGCATGGGGTGATTTATGATATTTTTAATTACAACTTTAAATATGCATTTTGTGGCATATATCCAATTATTCATTTAGCTTTGAATATGCATTTTACGACATATATCTAATTATCCCTTTAGCTCAAGTTGTTCATCCGAATTATTAAGCTATGCATGCACTGATCAGTTTAGCCAAAAGTAATATGATAATGAAGGGTGGGCAACTACACACTTATACTTTTTAATACTCTCCTCATTTGAAGGCTCCGTCAAACATCAGATGTTGAATAAGAGTGGACGACTTATTTAATTGCATTGGTCATGATTTAAACCCGAGCCATCTATTTCTACTCACCAGTGATTCCAATATATAGCTTAATACGGATCCGGCACGTGTTTTGACTTGGACAAATTAAACGTGCCGCAGCTTTCATTTGGAACGCCAACCCCAAAAGTAGAACAGAACATGCACCTAAATACTATTATAAGCTTTGGTTATCCTTGACACTGCTCGTCAACCAAAAATTATACTCACACATGTTTGATCAACTCCACACAGTTTCTTTAAGTCTGCATGCTCGTGGTTAAATTTAGGGAGACCACTCAGTTCTTCCCGGGCAACATTGTGCTTGCCTTTCACACTTAAATGAACTGAAAGACCACTGGCCAAAAAACGACACGGGAGAAGACCATGCTGAGCACGCGTGCGCGCACGAGCTCAATACTGAACCGCAACGCACGTATCCTCTTTCTCGCAGTCTCGCCTAGACCAAACTCTCGCTCGTCCGCTGCGGTTGGTGCACTGGTTCGCCACCAGACGCGTCCCCATCGAACAATCCGATCAGCGAGAGGGAGAGAGAGAGAGAAAAACGGCACGGATTTCTTTCGCCACTCCTCCGTATTTTTGCCGGCTTTCTTCGTCGCCGTCGGAGGCGGCGTAAGCGCTAACGCAGCAGTGCGCAGAGTGACCGAAGCCGCAGTTCGGCACGGCAGGGCGAGTTTGACAGTGCCCCTGGACGTTTTGTCCCTGGCTGAACTTAAAGGAGAGATTTTTATCTGCTTGCTCGGCCTGGACCCCAGCAGGCAAGTCTATCCTTCCTCGCTGCTGGGACGCAAATCGGCAACGATGCAAATGCATGCACCTCTGCATCACGGTGGTATATGCTGATCGGACCCGCATCTAATCGTTGGTGGTGGGTAGCAACTTGGAGGAAGGTTCTTCCTGATCGGAGGCTCGGAGCATGAGCAAAGGCCTGATGAAAGCGGTTTTAATTTTTTTTTCCCCTTGCGGCGAACCTGGTGTGCGTCACAGCGGGCGTCAGGACTCAGGACCGCGGACGCATCGTGCTGGAGGCAGCAGCACCGTTGTCCTACAGGCTAGTTTTGCGATGGCACGTCCGTGTGTGCCAATCATGCAGGATGTTGGTGTTTTCTATTCACACCGTGCCATCATGCAAATGAGCAATCCTAGCTAAATCACAGATTGATGCCTCGGATACACCCCCACCGCACTCCCACCGGCCTCGCGCTGCCCCACCCGTGACTAAAGTGTTAGTGCCCCTCTCATAGAGGTCTAGGTATGTACCCGATCCACCAGATCCTAACCTGACCCATATATTAGTCGGGTTGAAGTTGGGCCGAGGTCCCTGGTTTCAATCAGGCCGCATCTGGGTAAGCCCAATACCCAACCTGACCCCAGTCATTTGATCACAATTGTAGCACCAAGATTTGTTCGTCCGAGCCTAACTTCTCTCAACCCTAGCTCCCATCCACCACTACCCTTGCCACCCCCTCTCCCTCAGTTCTCTCTCGTCCCGACCCCCCCTCCCCATTTCCTCCCCTCTCTTAGGTTCGAGCGTGAGTGCCTCGCTGCAACCATTCTAACGCCTCTCTCCCTCAATTTGTCTCCTATCTCAAATTCACTATCTTGCTGACTTGATGCTGAAGCAGCGGCAACGGCTGAGTCGTTTGATGCGACGGGTGACACAGCCGTTTGAAGCGACATGCGGCTTTCCACAACCATCTTAGAGTCGTGGGTAGGGATGGCAATGGGTATGGGTTCGAGTAAATACCCGCGGATATTTACTCGATGGGCACGGATATGGTGAAGAATTATATCCACGGGTACGAATACAGGTGAATTTTCTACCCACGGGTATATTTTTTGTGGATATGGTTTTAGCATATCCATATCCGTTATCTATCAACCTGAATGTATAATGAACCGAGAACCCTAAGTCCTAACCCTACCTACTCATTTCAGGTTCCAGCCGCCACCACTCCAAGTCTCCAGCGCACAGTGCCTCGCCACCTTCAGCCGCAGTCGGCCGCCACTCCCTCCAGGCACCACTCCATCCAGCGCCGGCCGCCGGCAGCCACTCCCTCGGTCCCTCCAACCGCTGCCACTCCCTCTGTGGGCAGCATGGTGAATGCATCATCTTCTCTACCCCTAAACCATAGAGTTTGTCTGCAATTTCATTTCATTTGACTATAGATTTGGATCTGTGTACTATGTTGGAATGTTTTTTTTGCTGTTTTTGGCTGAAAAATTGGACACTATTGAAGTTTGAAATAGTCAGCGGGCGAGTAGCGGATACCCGGCGGGTCGCGGGTAACCGACGGATATGGATATGGGTGTTGGGTATGTAGGATTGGATTTTTTTCTTATGGGTACGAGTCAACGATACCTCTACCCGTGCTCGACCCGCCCGATTGCCATCCCTAGTCGTGGGCTTGTCGGTTGTTGTATGTCTTTGTTGGTTGACGTTGTATTGCTTTATTGGGTACCTAGGTGTGGTAGTGTAGTCAGCTTAGGCCATGTGCCCGGTGGTTTCTCTCTCTTTGTACCTCTGCCACTCCTTCTTTCTATATCAAATAGATGACGATCTGTCCTTTCAATAAAGAGACCGGCTTAATTTAACATATACAAAAAAACATACCTAACAAATTCTATTAGAAGTTATAAAATATATCGATGTAGTTAGCCAAAAAGCCCTAAAAAACTTGCAAAGCAAATAAATCTCGCAAACTCAACAACAAACCTACCAATCAATTGTCAACCTATGTATGTAAAATTTTGTATAATACGAAATAACTAAAATTTCACTATCATACTAAGTAGAAAAAATAATGTATAGATTAGAAACAAAGTTGACGGCTCAAAAATCAAATTTATAGCTAAATCAAAAACAAATCAACCAATCGATGAAAATTTAAATAATTGTTGTCATCTTATGTACGTCTATTTTTAAATATAAAGTAACTAATTTTTTACTATTGAACTAAGTGGAGAAACAGCGTAGACAAACGAAAAAACGGATGAAGGCTAAATAAACAGTCCCATGATGGTATGACAAGTAAAGGATGTTACTAGTATTTTTTTTAAAAAATATACTAAATGCTGACCCATCTAATCTCGCAAGTCTAGAGGAAATAGGAACCACGCTAACTAAAACCGAGCTGAAAAAAGAGAGAGAAAAACTCGGCTGATAGAGGCGCCGGATCTTGTCAAGCCTCGATTGGGATCCTCATGTGCAAATCTATAAGTTCATGACGTAATCAGTGAGATGTGGCGATCGCAACACACAAGGCTTACCTTCGCACGAGGTCCCCGTTGCCCAACTGCCTGATTCTAGTCAGACCTTTGCTGATCAATCTTGGTTTAAGCAGAAAGATCGCTTCGCGATGGATTTGTTGACTGGACGCCACCTAACACGGTTGGGTGCGCCTGCCAGCCTCAGATACACCGATTTAGGGTTCTAGATCAGGCAACTAATTAAACTAGTCATCCATACCTTCCCTCCCTATTCTTCAAGAACCACAGCCCTTGAAAGAAAGAAATGTTATAAGGGCAGACTAAATAGAAGAATGTACAGGTAGGTAGAGCACGGCAAGGCTGTTGACAGCTTTCAGATGTTCTTTTGGCGACCAACTCTTGTCTTGTGCATGAACACGACTTCAGTACACTGTTCTAACAGCAAGCAAGAACTGCGAACCAGCGTGCCGAAATGAATGGAGAACTCAGCGGTTCAGCACCCAGAGATGAGCAAAATATCTTGCTTGTCTAGACATCCCTTTCTTTAGAAAACAGCTTTAAAAGATGTGCCCAAGCAAAGAAACACAGAGAACCGGAGAATAGATACACTCCGGCTACTCGGATAGTCAATTTTCAGAGGAGGTAGGACTAGGAGAAGAAAATACTATTACAGTCTCCAGAAGCATGCATGGCACGGAAGATGCAAAGAAGAGCTCTCCGAGAGTGTGCTGGACACGTGTCAAGGTGGGCTAGCCTCGAGGATCGACTTGCGGATTGCGGTACAAGCTCATGGAGCTCTCTAACCACGTGTGGCAAATAGCAAGCGTGTACGCCAACTATCTTGGCGCTGCTAGAGAAGCACCTGTGGGAGTCTGAAAGATGCTGCCACTTGGACTTCACATGGAGATCAGTCTGCGTGGCGATTTCTCCAAGCTTTCCTTTCAGCTTATCCAGCGTAGAATTATCCTGTCACTCGGAGGCTGAAGAGCTGCATTCTTATCTACTTCGGAGCGTAGTATAGTAGCTGAAAGGAGTGTGATGAATTTGTGCAATCAGCTTGCCGCTGAGCATATCTAACCACGAACCCTCCGCGAGCCCAAGCCAATAATGCCTAAAGATCACATCAAACAAAAGGAAAAAAAATGAATGGAGGGGGTTTAAAAAAAATCCAAATGTGCTTATGTGCCGAATGTGTTGTTCTCTAGCCTCTGCTAGCATGGTCTAGTCGCTGCTTTTTAGAGGATATTCCCAGTCACCAATCACGCACACTGGACTGGCTCACGCGTCAATCTTTGTGATGCGATGTTTCCAGAAACATTGTCACTGGTTCGGCAGTTCCAGATTTCGTCAGGTTTGATGTCAATAGAACTATAGAAGGGTCATTTAGCACAACAAGATAAGCAGAAGGAAGAGTTAAAAGAAGACCATTTGGGCGTAACAAAGACTCTGTCATTAATTCAGTATCATCAATACTATTAACAGAAAATACGTTTGGGTCATTGATGAGGAGACCCAGAGGGAATTCTCTCCGCTGCTCAATTGGCGGCGCAGTTAATCCTACAGTGCACTCAGTATCGGCAACCTCTGCATCGGCATCGAACGACGCAGCAGCCTCTGCTTCCGGCAGCTCGGTTGGAACGCACTCGTCCTCGCCGCCGTCGCTGGATTCCTTCTCTGCGGCTGCCACGTCGCACGATAGACCGGGCAAGTTGAGCACGTCGATCCAGCCTTCATCGGAATCATCCCAGTCCGGCAACACCGAGCAGGGGGAGCATGCCAATGCCTTCATCCTCTCGGCAGGGTTCTCAGGCTTGTCCTCGTCGTCGTCATCGTCGGTGTCCTCCCAGAGCGCCACGTCCAGCGTGCTCTTGGGAGACACCCATCTGGGCGCCGCCTCCACGGCCTTCACGCCGTGGCTGGGTGACGCTAGGAATGGGTGCTCCAAGAGCTGCGCGGCCGTGCACCGGGCGCGTGGGTCTCTCTCAAAGCACCGGGCCAAGAAGTCCTTCGCCTCGGCAGACAGCCACCCAGGCACCTCCGGCACGGCGGCCGTGTACCCGATCCGGTGCACCGCCGCGAAGACGTCGTCGAGGTCGCCCCATGGGGCGCGGCCGGTGGCCATCTCGACAACGGTGCAGCCGAGAGCCCACACGTCAGCTGCCGGGCCCTGCTCCTCCCCGCGCGCCACCTCCGGCGCCATGAACGCTGGCGTGCCGCCGACCTGCCGGCCTGAACCAACCCCCCGGGCGCACCCAAAGTCCGCGATCTTCGCCCGGCCGTCGGCGCCGACGACGACGTTCCTCCCCTTGATGTCCCCGTGGACGAGTGACCTCCCGTGGAGATACGCGAGCCCCTTGGCTACGTCCGCCGCGTACGCCCGGACGGCGCGCTCCTCGAGCAGGCCGCCGCTCCTCTCGACCACGTCGGTGAGGGAGCCGCCGGGCGCGAACTCGAGGAAGAGCTGGCACTCCCCGCCCGCGGCTGCGGAGGCGCGAAAGCCGAGGCAGGGGACGACGTGCGGAGAGCTGAGCCCGGAGAGGATGGCGCCCTCGCGCCTGAGCTCCTCCGCGCTGGCGGCCGCGTTGCGCGCCGACTTGACGGCGAAGAGCGCGCCGGAGCGGTCGTCTGCGGCGAGGGACACCACCGCGCCGGACGCCCCGCGGCCGAGCGTGCGGACGCGTGTCCACCTGCCGCCGACCGCTGCCTCCATCTATCCCTTCCTCGGCGCTGCTCTGTCGCCGCAACGGGTGTCTCGAATTCGTGGTGCTTGGGAGTTCGCTTTGCTCGTGATTTGCCGCTGCCGCTGCCGAGCAGAGCTGGGCGCGCCGCGTATTTATATGGAGGGGCGGGAAACGCATCGAGACCGGTGGCTTGGCTTCCACCGTGTCCCGGTATCCGTGTGTATAGTGTGGTGTTACCGTGTGAAAGGCATGTGCGAGCGAGACAGTAGGAGGGCGTGCCGTGAATGGAGGCTGCCGTGTGGGGCCGCAGGTGTGGGCCCGGAATTATCCTGCGCGGGTGACCGATTTGGGGGAGTAGGGCGCAACGTGGCTCAATGGCGAATCACGTGGGGATTTTTGGTTTCGGGAGCGTGGAAAGGAGATGGAAAACGAGGTGAATTAGGCGAGGAGCACTCCGCGTCAGCGCTTCCCTCACATGTGGGTGTCAGTTATTCAGTTTCGTTCTGCTGCTCCACAGAGTACCACTCTACGTACAAGTGTTCTCAGCCTTGTGTTTCAGCAAAATTGCATGGAGAAGAGGGTCGAGAGCGCGGCAATAATAGACGGCTAGGATTGCAAGGATCCTCTGTCGTAAGTCGTAACTGCACAGTTACGGTCACTGCCAGATGGGTCAACTCCGACAATGTGCCGTGCTTACGGTAAATAATCCTAGTTGGATTGCAAGCTGTTGTCATCGTCTAAGAACACGAAGTTGGTGGCATTGCAACATTTTTGTTGGACGAAGCTGGGATTCATGAGGAAGAGGGTGCGCATCATGACTCGATCCATATTGTTCGCATTAGGATCAAGCTGTCTCAGAGATTATCCTACATTCTCTTATCCACTTTCAAGGTTAGTTTTTTAGTTTTGAAATCAAGAAAAATCGTTTTAAATTACATTCCAAGATAATTTTCCTTTGAAAATTTTAGTGTGCATTTTAAGATTAGAAAACAAGCATTTTCATATTCAAACTTTATGAGCTATAAATTATGTAGAACTCAAATATATAACTTATTTTGGATTCAAAGTGAAAATTTTATGAAAAAATCTAGATCAAATATATACCACTTTGATCAAAACTACTATATATTTATCATCAAAGGACCATAGTTGGATTCTCTACCGTTGCTAGCCCACCGCCATGTGATGCTTGGGCCCACATAACAGTCGATGTAATTGCACATCTACGAATATATTTGCAACGGCAGAGGATCCAAGTCCAAAAAACCATTGTTCCGGATATCGTGTTTACCCTTTTCTTTTTTAAAATAAAAAACCTTGATGATCTAAGTTGACGAACTAAAAAAAAAAAATCTAACTTTGTGCGTAAAATAAACTCTGCACGTCAAGTTACCGTGGTGAAAAGAATTCTAAGGTTGTCTCCAACAGCATCCCCTAAAGCACCCTCTACCCTAAAATAGGGGATGGATTCTTCCCCTATGTGCTTTCCCTATTACGTTCCCTAAAATACAGTTTTTCTCTCCATCCCCTTATATATAGGGGTTCTCTCTCCTCCCCCTATACAATTATACAATTCTCCATATAGGGGACGCTGTTGGAGATGGAAGAAATATAGGGTGAGATTTTTTTTTAAGGGAACCTGTATATGAGGCTATAGGGGATCAAATTTAGGGATTCCTGTTGGAGACAGTCTAAACTAGTCCTATAGAACCAGAGGCACCGTGCCACCTGTCACTCCACCTCCGAAAGAACGGGAACGTTGGGAGGCGAGAACCTGACCCAACGAACAAACGTGAAGTCAACCTGGTTCAGCCCGGGCCTTTTATTAATTAAAGTCTATCCGCCCGTGCGACCGCAACCGCTGGGAGACGGTCCATGCAGCCACGCGCGTGGCGTGTGCGCGCAGACGGAGCTGTACACGTACCCGGCGCGAGTCCCCTGATCGAGTGATCGGACCGGCCTCGCCGCCGCACGGCGAGGAGAGCTCAGGCAGCTCCGTGGTCGCCTGGGCAGCACATATGTCAGCTCCAAGTTAATTCGCGCGCTTTCCTTATTTAGTTCGATGATTCTTGAATATCGTCAGGTCAGGTTCAGTTTTGGTTGAGCTGGTCAGAAAGGATCGTGAGTTCGGGACACGTATCGCGGCGCTGGCTCTAGCTGCTGCGCTGAGACAATTGGAAGCCCCAGATGAGATCATAGAGCACGGGAACCTGGCAGCCAGTGAAAAGAAGCTATGATCGATTAGCTGTCCCGTTAAATTGCGTTGCTTTTGATGATCCAACCATCCATCTAACAACTGTGAGGAGCGCCTCGCTGGAAGCCTGGAATCAAGGCGAGCGATCGCGATGCGATGTGGTTCAATTTTGCCTGTTCTGAAGAGAAGAACACTTAAAAGAGTACCCAGACCCCAAAAACTCCATGATACAGCCTGATCAAAGCAAATGAGCACTCCAAAGTCCAATCCCGTCTTGGTGGTGATAAGCATCCCATCTGGCATTCGTCTGCCAGCGAGTCGATGATCCCCTCGCATCAATCAAATCATTTACAGCTCTGGTAATCTTTTACGCTATGCTATGTTAAACTGAAATGTACGAGGCCGATACATCCAATCTCATCTACAAAGATACTTATTACTAGTAGCCCAACGCTATACACTACTATGAGCTCCGTAAACACCCGTGTCTTCTGCCTTGCCACCTGTGCTATTCGTTGGAAAGTAGGAGGCTCCCCAGGCAGGTGCTCCAGTTTCCACTCTAGTTACCTGTCGCAGCTAAGGTCTCGACAAGTGTAGTATCACGTTTTTTAAAAAAGATAATCTCTCATTTGCCATTAAATTAGATCAATCCCATATCTGCCATCAATTGTGTCGAAGTTGTTTATCTACCATTAAAAAATTAATTTATCCCTTATTTGCCATTTTCTATTAGTTGACCGTCTCAGGGACGTTATTATGACATGTTGACTTATCAAATTTTGATGCAAAAGACGGTTGTATCCTTACTTGAGCAGCCCATTTGTCCATATACTAATCTCCTTCTCAAATTCTTTGACTAGCATTTTAATTTGAGTCCACTTACAAAATTTCACGCCACTTTAATAGTCAAATTGGTAGAAGTGGCGACTGACAAATAATGGATGAAATAAACATTCAGTAAATGGCACAGATGTGCCTACGGCAACATCATATTAACGGGCTCTTCTCTCTTTTGCTATAATCTCTGCGACCTGTGGGGGATCTCCATATAGCAAGAGAAGGGGCCTAATTTAAACACTAGTGGTTAGTGATTCGGTAAGAGACTCGAAAAGAGAGGAGGGGGAGGGGTAAATCATTCATGCCATCTACTCGCTTGATCAATCTGGGCTGCTACCTTAGTTTTTTTTTTTCTGGAGTCTAGCACAAAAAAACATCGCTAACATGTTCTTATCCAGAAATTCCATGTGAAATTTAGGGAATCCTTTCAAGTCCTGCCCGCTCACTTCAGAAAAACTTCCTCGATAGGATTATTGGCTCCTCTTCTTCTTGGAGGAGTAAGGTTGGGTCCTTCAATCAGTAATGTAATTAACTCTAGAACTTCATTAAATCTCTAAATAAATCTTTCCGTTGATTCCATTTTAATCAATGATGAAACTTATATTCTAGGAAAAAATTGTGCCATCAAGCATTAGTAGTCATAAATTTAACATGTTATTATTGGGCAATATACATCATTAAAACAATGCACAAAATTGAAAAACAGAGTTAATCATAAAAAATTACACTAAAAAATTGAAGCCCATTAAATAAAATACAAATCAACTCAGAAAGAGCTCGTTTCAGGTCTTTCTTTATCATATATTGATCCAAATAAATATTACCATTGCCATATACCAACTCATAAAGGATATGGGTGGAAACGAGCCGAGCTAGGCTCCACTTGGTCGAGCTCGGTTAGGTGGGACTCGGTGTTCCCAGTGAGCTACAATTTTGGCTCGGCTCAGCTTTGCTAGTTAGTGGCGGCTCGTTTGGGCCATCGAGCCATACACTTACTCAATGATAGCTAGCATGATTTTCCTTCGAGACTTTCATCATATATGCAACATGATTATTTTTAACACCATCTAACCAATGTAATGTTCACCAACATGGTATCATCAAAACAAAATCATCATCATAGGTCATAGAATTCAACTAGATTTATTTCACCAATCAACAACATGAGCCTATCCTGTCGAGCCTCTGTTTGGCTCGCCGAACTGCTCAATGGTCGTGCCGAGCCAGCTCGACATTTACTGAGCAAGGAAAACAGGCTTGGTTCGAACTTGTTCCCACCTCCGAGCCGAGCCCAGCTCGTTTGAGTCTGAGCTGAGCTTCGAACCGCAAGTTTTTTTTTTAGGCCTATATAATGATGGGGCGGCGATAACATTTTTAGTCCTTATTTTGTACAACTTAAATTAAAATTTATGGCTTATCATTGAAAAAATATCTTTTTGACAAGCTAAACAAAGTATTACTTTGTAGTCATCTTTATGAGGTTTTAAGTGATTCCTCTTAGAATTTCTAATAAATAATTTTTTGAACTCTCTAATAAATAATTTTTTGAACTTTTTAAATAATTTTTGGGACGCAACTTTTTGATGTTTTAATTTTTAGTTAGGTTGCTGAGCTGGTTAGAAAGGATCGGGTGTTCGGGATATCACTGCTCTGGCTCTCCTGCTCTGGGACAATTAGAATCCCCAAATGAGATAGACCACAGTTCCACTTCTCTAGTAAGTTTCTGATTTTAGCTGTCCCGTAAAATTGCGTTGCCTTGCTGTGAGGAGCGCCATCTGAAACAACTGTGAGGAGCCTAGCTGGAAGCCTTGAAGAATCAAGGCGTGCGAACGCTGTTCTGAAGAGAACAATCAGAGTACATAGACCCCCAAACACAGCGTGATCAAAGCAAAAGACCACGCCAATCACGTCGTGGCGGTGCTAAGCATCCCACCTGGCGTTCGTCTGCCAGCGAGGTAATGATACCCTCGCATCGCATCAATGGAATAATTCCCAGCTCTGCTGATCTTCGACAGATGCCTGATACATCCGAACTCATCTGCAAAGACATTAGGCCAACAGCACACAGCTTCTCCGGTAAACAACCAGTGCCTTGCCATTGCCACTTATGCTATTCGTTGCAGAGTTGGCGGCTGTGCACAGGTTGGTGCTCCACTCCTGTTACCTGTCGCAGTTGCGGCCTCGACAAGTGTCTTGTTTACAGGCTTTTCTTTGCTTCCCTGTTCTTTTCTCTTCTTTTTTTTGCCTGTAGGAAGAGGAGAGGAGACCTGGCGTTCTGCTCTTGGTGGAGCAGTGGGACACGTCGCAGTTTTCTAGTGGGAAACTCTAGAATTCTGTCGTCGTTTTTTAAAATAAAAAGGCAGTGGATTGGCCGAGAGCTTCGAGCATGGATCCATAAAACAAAAAAAACAAATTAAAGTGGTACGGAAGATGGCGGAAATCAACATGACTTCGGCGGTCGATATGCACTGTAGCTAGCTCAGGAAAGATGAATGCGATGCAGGTATTAGTTGTTGTTGAAAAATTATCGATCTTTAAAAAGATTGAAATTTTTTTAAAAAAATAAAGATTTTAAGGTAAAATTCTACAAATTTTAAAACATTATTAAAAATGTTACACTACATAATTTATATAAGAACAACAAAATTTTTAAACCAAAGTAAAACTAAACTAAAACAAAGAATGAAACAGGGCCATGAGACCGCCATGGAAACATCGACGGTTTGTAGACCCTGAGTTTGGTTGGCCTCTGAGCTGCGGTACCTACGCTTTTTTGTCTTTCTTTCTTCTGCTCCGTTGATTTGATTTTTGTACGGTGCTAGCAGGCGTGCTACGGCTAGCACTCGAACAAGGAACAAGAGCAAAGTCGACTCGCATGCTCCGTGCTTATACATGTCGAGTTGTCGACCACATTGATCGTTGAAATGGGACATACAGCTAGTGCATAATTCCTACAACTGTATAGTGGGTGGCCGTATAGCCGCATGCTCACGCTTAAGCGGGCTGATCTACGGTGTTGACAACGGAATCACTTAACCACATAAGTCAAACAAATTTTTTTTTTGAAAAATTGGAGCTTGCCAATTCATTCAAAGAAGGAGTAAAAAACAGGAAAAAGGAAAAACCACGGCGCAAAGCACCAGGGCACAACTGCAGCAAATAGCTACCTACCACGGGCTAAGCCCGAACACCTCACCCTCAAGGACAAGCAACAGCGAGGCACGAAGACCCCGAAGAAAGAAAAACCTACAACCGCCGGGCGATAGAATCTACAACCACCAGCCTTACTACAACATCTCACACCACAAGCAAGCCGAGACAAGACGCCAACAAAAAAAGTTAAACCACAAACATCCGGCGACAACACAAAGGGGACCACAGCGAAGCCTTCAGCAAGTGACGACGAAACCCGCCACCGTCGCTAGTCCGCAACCAGGATTTTCATCCTACATGACCAAGGAAGGACCGCCTCCGACGAAGCCTCCAGGAAGGGAACGACACTGGCAGTGCCGTCATCGTCGGCACACGAAGGAGAAAGGCAGGGCCTTCGCCCAAAAGCATCCTTCCTTGGTCGATGTGTTGAAGTGGAGCCTGAGGATTAACACCTTGAAGCACCGAACGCTCACCATCACAGCCACAGCACCTCCTGCAAACAGCACTAGACAGACACACGCACGACCACCCGGCAACCTGGTCCACACAAGAGGAAGAGAGGAGCCAAGCTAGACGGCAGTATGGCCACACGGCGGCTGCGCTGGCGAGAGCTGCAAGAAGGGCCTGCAGCAAGGTCGCCTCCGCTGAGCTAGGGGATCAGAGACAAACACCTGCAACCTCAACCAGATCGGAGACATACACCTGCAACCTCAACCAGAGCCTCAACCTTCAGCCGAGGGCAGTGATGGACAGACCTAGGAGGTGAGCGAGGGGGTAGCGGCAGGGACGGAGGAAGCCCCACCCGTGGAAGACGGTTCAGAAGGGGGAACGTGCGGGAACGAGGCGTTGGTCTCTGGCCTTCCGCCGTCCACGACCGCCAGCCCGTCCGCACGGCCCACCGCCCAAAGCCGTCCCCATAGGAGTCGCCCCGCGCCCTCGCCGTAGCCCCTGCTCGACGCCGGCAGCAAGGGACCGGATCCGGGCATCCCGCCGCCGGATCCGGCCGCAACCCTGCCGGATATGAGCCGCGAGGGCCAGATCTGGCCTGCACCTCGCCGGCGAGAAACCCAACAAAGGAGCACCCTGGAGAGAAGGAGGAAGGGAAAACGAGAGGAGGGAGAAGAGGTCCCGCCGCCGCCGCGAGCTGGAGAGGTGGAAGGCGGCGGCGGCGAGGGGGAACCGCGGCGGCGGCGAGCTTCTGTCTATGCTCGGCGAGTCGCCCCCGAGTCGCTCCTTGGAGCGCCTCTGGGGGTACTGGACCCAAGTCAAACAATTTTAGTGTCTTTCAAATGATTTCTTATTATCTTTGCATCCTCTTACGTCTTCCGTTCTATATTAGGGAAAATTATCTACATAGTATTTCGAAGGGGTGTCTCTCCCCTACACACCACCCCGCAAAACTCACGCTTCCAATAACATTGATTAATTATGCCATTAGTTCGTATAACACTGTTTTAGCTTTTTCATCTTCTCTCTCACTTCTCCTACCTTCCCCCTTCTTCTCTCACTGATGGCCGAAAACATCACTGCCAGAGGAGATAGACGACATTGGAGAGGAGGAACGGCTGGAACATCATAACAGAAGGCTGGTCTAATCTGGCAAGAAAGCAATGATGGCTCACTGCGGTGGCGGAGCATAGAGAGACGCCCATGACGAAGGCAGCACACTTCACCGTGGTTGAAGGTGGGGCAGTGCCGCGCGTTGGGCTCGAGCCACAAGCATGAATCAGTGCGAGGTCGAGGCCGCCAGAGGCAAATCAAGGTGGAGAAGTAGTGGGGAGGGGCGCCAGTGCTGGGAAGGAGGGACAGTGCTAGGGAGCGGCGGCATTGTCAGCTGTAGCGCTGGGGAGGGGCGGTGGTGTTAGGGAGGAGAAGTGGTGATACTGGGGCGGAGAAGAGTTCCACTATCGGTCTGGCCTATTTGTCGATACGCAGCACCAGTGCTTGCTGAAACAAAATCACCAACGAATAAATCTATTGGCTATTCGATAAGCTGATAGAGCAAGGTAAAAGATCTAAAACTTACTGATAGTAAAACATATTCCATAGTTTTAGATCGATTAATGAAAATAACAACTAGATAAATCCAATTGCTATACGTGGGGATAAACACAAGTATCCAAACGAACTAAATCGAGACAGTAATACTTGCGAAGAGGGTAGATGCAAATAAATTGAACCAAATCAACTTAGTATAGTTTGCAAGGTTATAACCACAAGTAAATGATCGACTTAAATCGAGACGTCACTTGAGAGTTGAATCTTTTGGTGAAACTTGGATTCAAGATATTAACAAAACTTGCAAAAGACGAAACATAAGTTCTTGTTGTATGAAGTGTCGGTCCTTTCATACGTCCGGAAGGGACCCTTTTAAATATTAAAATCTTAAAACGACACGAAGTCACCGTACAAATAAACTTAGAAGGATAAAACAAAAGAACATGTACAAAAGACGCATCGGCTAGAACCAAAGAACATGTAGATGAAGTGGTTGACTATACCATCGGAGATGTTCTAAGAGAGAAGAGTAGAGCATGTACGTGTGTTAAGTAGCAATAGTAGTTTGCCAAGAGTTCCGTCACCAATCTGGCTGCACAGATATCGAAGCAAGATCTCTCGCTTGGATCTGTCGTCTCGTTCCGCTGGTAGCTCAACTTACAACATGTTCAAAGTGGCTAAGCTAAATGAATAAGCTGATAGAACTAAAGTTACTTGTATGTGAGACTGAATGGATAAGTTAGTGGAACGAATAAGGTTAAGCCAGTTTAAACATGCTGTTGGTATCAACCAAGTATGTTGAAACAATGAGTTCTCTGATATTCATCCTCAAAATTTTTGAGACGCAGGAAAAAAAGTCCAAATACTCCTAATAAACTAACAGGACACTTATGCGACAGTTGCACACCTCCTCGAGTATTCCAAAACGCTGAATTGGCCGAACCTCCCCATTGCAAATCAAGATTCAAGAAACCACCCGAGATCGAAATGTTCTGGACCTCTCTAGAAGCATGAAGCGACCTATACATGAACGTGACACAAATCAGAGTGACAAAAACGTTCTAGACATGTACAGAACCCGTATGGCAAGGGCCACGCCCTGCCTGTGCCCGAAAGTTGGCGCGAAAGCAACCGAAAGCAATAGCAGAGTGGCTGGCACGACGGGGGGAGACCTGAGAACGGCTGGGAGCCTGGGAGAGGCAAACCGAAAGCCGTGGACACTTGACTCTTCCGTGGCACGAGCCGGCGACAAACCAGTCGGTGACAGACAGCACAGCATAGCGCACACACCCAATGACCCCCAAATGGCAAAATGCTCTTCCCCCGTGGACACCATCGGGAGCCGTCGCCCCTTGTCCCGTGTGGCCCAATCCGACGCCGCGCACCTGTATCGGAGACGGGCTCACGCGCCGGCATGGACGCCACGGCCACCCCTGAGCCCCCGGGCCGCGCGAGCTCGACACGCGTCGTGGGCGTGGCCGCTACGTGACGACCGTGACAGTCGGCGCGGGGCGGCGGCTTCGCTGACCGCCGTGGTACGCCCCGCGGCTCGGTTCGATGTCCGTGCCCCGCCAAGCCTGATCAGTAGTGGCGTGGTGCGCCGTGAATGGAACGGATGATACAGGGGTTGCGTCAGCCGGTGCCGCCCGACGGCCCGGCCCCATGAATGATCTCGCGCCGACGCGCCCACCCAGAGCCGCGCCTGCACGCCCCAGCCCGAGTCCGTCACCGTGCGTACACGCTGATGCGGCGGGGCGGTGCTGGGACGGTCGGGGACCAGGTCGGCGGGCACATCTTTTAGCTTATCTTCTTCTTCTTTCTGCCCGCACCGTCACCGTTCGTGGTCGCTGGTTTTTGTGTGAATCTGGGAGGTTTTGCCGTGGCCGCGCGATAACTTTTTATCGTGCGTGTGGGATGACGCGGGCGGGCGGCCTCCGTTCCGTGTCGATTCGGGGATCGGAAGCCTCCGCCTGTTTCGTGGCCGAGAGGCCGTGGAATACCGGGTTGGGGCTCCAGAACGGAATAAAACCCCGGCTCCGGCAGGTGCCATCGAATGTTCGGTGTTTCTGCCGTGGAAGGAAATAGAACGAATTTCCGTTCCGTGGTGTCTCAGGCAATCCATGTGTTGGACAAAATTGTTCATCTTCAGTTAGCTCGGCGTGGTTACTTGGTGCCGTAAATTGCTTCGCCGTGTGTAACTGCTTGCCACCACTGCGAGTGCGAAATGGACGAGAACTTTCGTGCAAACACGTGGAGAATCGGAAGTTCCGAATCGAGACGACAAAAGTGCGAACGTGGGAGAAACAAAACAGAGCACTGCATGAAATTATGCAGAAAACCAAATTTCGTCTCCATTAATAATGTCACAAGTAATTGGACTGGAAGCACAACGCTGTCTGAACTCGAACACACTTTATTCTGGCGCTCAATTGATGGATCAGCGGCTAGGACAGGGCCACGGGACGGCTCATCCTCTGCCTCCGGTCCATCGGGTGAAACACCCCCAACGACAGCCGTGTCGTCAGCTGGCACCGTCGCAGCGACGGACACTTTGCTTGGCGCGCCGCGCACCACATCAGCGGGCTCCTTGGTTGCCGGCGAGTCGCAGGCCTCGCACTGCTTGCCGAGCACATCGATCCAGCCTTCGTCGGAGTCCCAGTCCGGCAAGGCCGAGACGGCGCACGCCAATGACATGATCCTCTCGGCAGGGCTCCCCGGTGTGTCGTCCTCTTCCTCGTCGTCGGTCTCCGACTCCCAAAATGCGGCGTCCAGTGTGCTCTTGGGAGATACCCACCTGGCCTTCGCCTCCTCCGCCTTCGCGCCACTGCTCGCGAATGCCACGAACGGGTGCTCCAAGAGCTGCGCCGCCGTGCATCGGTCGAGTGCGTTTCTTGCAAAGCACAGAGCGAGGAAATCCTTGGCCTCCGCTGACAGCCACGTCGGCACCTCTGGAGTGGCGTCCGTGTATCCAATCCGGTGAATGGCGGCAAGGACGTCGTCCACGCCACTCCACGGGGCGCGGCCGGTGGCCATCTCGACAACCGTGCAGCCGAGAGCCCACACGTCGGCCGCCGGCCCCTGCTCCTCCCCACGAGCCACCTCCGGTGCCATGAACACCGGCGTGCCTCCGATCGGCCTCGCGGAATCCAGCGTTCTCGCGCAGCCGAAATCGGCGAGCTTGGCGCACCCGTCGCCGCCGATCACCACGTTCCTCGCCTTGACGTCCCCGTGCACCAGCGACTTCCCGTGGAGGTACGCGAGACCGCGCAGGACATCCGCCGTGTACGCCCCGATGGCGCGCTCCTCGAGCCGCCCACCATTCCTCGCGACCTCGTCGGCGAGCGATCCGCCGGGGGCGAACTCGAGGAAGAGATGGTAGGACCCGTCCGCTCCGCCGCGCCCGCCGATGCAGGGCACGACGTAGCGCGAGCACAGCCCGGCCAGCATCCCCTGCTCCCGCCTCAGCAGCGACGCATCCGCCGCGCCGGCGGACTTGACCGCGAACAGCTCCCCGGACGCGCCGTCGGCCGCCAGCGACACAACTGCCCCCGACGCGCCGCGGCCGAGCGTCCGCAGCGGCGTCCAGCGCCCGCTCACACCGATCGCCATTACTCGCTCCCTCTTCTGGTTGTTTCGCAATGTGATCCTTTTTTCTATCCGATTTGGCCCAAGCATTTGTGTGTGGTGGCGTGCGTTTATATATACACACACAAAAGGGGAGGGCAGGAGGAGGAGAAGAGGACTTGGAGTTAATTAGGTCGGGGGAAGGTGTTTGGTGTGCGGCGTCGAAGCTCAACTTGGCGATCCAGAAAGCGTGGGTGGTGCGTTCTCGGCACGCGCGGCAATTGGACTCCGCGCGTGGATGGCTGTGTGTGGGTGGGAACGCGCGTCGCGACTCCTGCGGTTAATTAACGAGCGGCCGCGCATCCCTCCCCTGCCGGCGTCAACCCTTCTCTGCCGCCACTGATGGCACATTAGTAGAATCGCAGTATTGCACATGCTGACATGCATCTACCTCCTCAGCAACCTGAGATGGAACGACGAACACGAGATAGGTTAATATGTTAGTGACCCGCTTAAGAATAGGAAACCGCCGGTGCGTCAGTTCAGGGTAGTACCCTGGATCCTGTAACGGGAACGGGCCGCCAACTCGTGTTCCTCGTGTGAAACCTTTGGCATCATTTAGTACGGAGCCAAGATGGCCCGTGGAACTCGAGTGCGTTAGGGAATTGGGGTCGGGCACTCGGTCAGGTCAGCTGTGCGATGCTCGCTAATTAATCAAAGGCAGCACCGGTCAAGGTTGTTAATTAAGGGTCAGGTCGTCGGTTACGCCCAATTAATCGGCGGTTCCGGCGGTCGCCACCGGTCAATGCTGGACACACCACGGCTCGCCGAACAAACTCCGGTACGTACTATGTACCTGCGCAAACGCCGTCGCGGACTCGGCGGTGCCTCCTCCTTGGTCGTAGACGATCGGATCAAACGCTGGGAAAGCGAAGACCTTCGGACCTAGTGGTTGGTGATTCGGCTGACCTTCAATCCGCTGGTGTAAACATGGCGGGGCGCTGAGGTCAACGCGTGCGCGTAAAAGAGGCTTTAGGGTTTGGAAATGCTAATGAACAGATCACCATTTAATGAATAAAGTGTGTAGTGCATAAAACTATATGAAACTTTAATAAATTTTTATAAATTCATAAGAAACAACATAAAGATAATATGAAACTATATGCAACAATAATCTGTTTCCTAGCCATTCTTTTTGTTGATCGGGGTTTTGGAGAAGCATGGTTGATGGACTTGAGGCTTTAGCGTAGTGGCTCGTGCGTCCGCGACGGAATCATGGTGCATCGGGAGTAAGCAACAGTTGCTCCACCGAACCCACCCCCGGGCGAGCAGGTAGGCCGTTGACTTGCGCTGTGCCGCCTCCCCCAACAACATCGTGAGAAATTCCGTGGAATACTCTAAAGAGATCAAACCCGAGTCAAGAGAAAACCGGAGCTTTCAGAATGGGGATCGACTTGCCCCGGACGCGACCGCTTCAGTCCCAGAGTAGGTGCATTTTACCTACCTTTTGCTGGGCTGTGTGCACAGTGCGGTGCAGGTGCAATGCATTCACGCACCACGCACGCGTCCTTTTTGCGACGGCCAAAAGGACCGGGCCAACCGAGCAGCAAGCAACGCACCAGTTAGCACTTGGGGTGTGCGTCAGATTCATGGCTTCCATTCCACAGCCAGAACACGAGAGACGCTTCAATGTGCATGTGCTGATCCCGGCTGGGATATATGCCAATCCCATCGAATCCAGCCCAACCAGGCGACGGATTTGATTCGGCAGGAGCTCGAAACCGACCGGTTTGGCCGGCCTCCAAGCCACATACACACGCACGTCGGTGTGGCGTACGTACGCCCTGCACTGCACGTTGCAAACGCGTTAGATCTGGCGACACCGGCAAGGCAGGCAGGGCTGCGTTTTTCAGGGGGATTATGCACTTGAACCGAACGCCTTCTTGAGATCTGAAAAAGCTCACGTTGCTGCGCTGAACTCGGCGTCAAGTCAGCACACTCCTGCATTGCAAGCAACTGAGCAAGTCAAGCGTTCGGTACGGAGTTTAATTAATACTGGAGCTATAACAAGTAGTAGCCTCACCAACCTATGATAACATAAACTGGCCATGATTACATTAACCAATCCTATTGCTCCAGTCCTCCAGAATCCAAGGCTGGGTATTCCACTGCACATTTGTTAAACCCTGTGACAGTTGGAAGTACGCCAGAAATGTGGCTTCTTTTGGTTGAACCGTGTAGCAGGTCAACCATTCTGTCATTTCTTACACGATCTTATCCATCGACAATTTACAAGATAGAACTAATGGATCGGTTTGTTTGGTGCTGATTGACTAATGTCGGTGTCCATGGACAAGCAGATGGGAGGTGGAGCAATGCCTCGGATTTGATCAGTCGGAACGGTGTGATTTGATCTCAAGCAGGTAAGGACAACGATGGATGCTGATACTCTGTATCGTGTAGTGCTGAAGGAAGGAGGATTGCAGTAAGAGCAACCTGGAGATTGCAGCCCTGAAACCTACCCTCGTCAGGCCTCAAGCGCCATGCTAAGAAAGCGTCACATACTCACATTAAACAAACCCATCTGTGTGGCATGACGTTGCACCCACCATCTGCCCATTCGTTCTCTGCAGCTGTAAAGAGACCACAAAGCTGCAACAGTGATAAACTTCGATAAATGAGGTACATGATATGCTGTTTCTCGCAATTTATTTCTGATGAGAGTATTATGTTTCTGTCACTTAAAGATGTACTCCATGTCAGCCAATGTTCAGCACGGAAGGAGCTACGTACTGAGTGCTGGTCTGTAAATACGATACCGATAACTTCCAATAGGTCTCTCTCTTACAGAACTGAATATATTCTACCTTTCCATACTTCCATTGAAGTGATGCCAAAAAATGGCAATCCTGTTTCGTTTGGACTTGATAGATTGATTGCGAATTACACTTTTGCTCTCTTATCCTGGATAAAATCATGCTGATCCCTGCTAGAGGCAACATGAATGTTTCGCTTTTGAGGCAGGTTGAAAAGAAAAGCAAACGCATAGCTTCCTCTCTTTGCAATAAATTTTGTTTCAAGACGCAAAGATGGCCTCGAACTCCCTGATCGTCAGCGAGGCGTTGACACTGCCCATTGGCCGTGCTTTGCTTCATGCGGTGGAGTCAACGGCTAAAGAAAGAAAAGCATAGTGCACGGGATAAAAGATAACATAAAATTTAGTCAACGCCTCAATGGAATACTAATTAATGGATATTGACATGTATCGACCGGGCAGTGGGTTGATGGCAAGCTGCTTTTCTGTCTTCAATACAAGAATCAACAAGTTGGAGAGACGGAGTTATGGCCTTATGGGTATGGTTTGGTGCTAAGTATACACCCTCCCTGAACCTAGTTGCAGTACAAATTAATATCGCCTCGGCCTAGAATAACTAATCTCAACTGGCTCGTTAAGTCATCACCTGCCGACCTTGTAGCAGTGGTACTGAACCCTGCAGGATCTGGCGGTTCAGCAGCAAGCCTCTTCTGGTTAGTTATTGCCTCCTTACTCAGGTCACTGTCTAAAGCCTGGAGCAGCGAGCTCGCTTTGTGGCCTACGAGGCTGCAACCATGTTGTGTCGTCGACTCGTTGTTGCCTGCTGACGGTGAGGCTGCGCCGTCCCGCAGATCGCTCGAGAGAAGACACTGTTTGCTTTTTGAGCGCTCGAAAGTAAACGTTCGTAGCCGGCGCTCCATGATCTTGACGTGATGTTTGTTTTACTGTGACTGTGAGTGTGAGGTGAGCATGAGCAAGATGTGGACGAAGGCCAGTTGCTGAAGGCCTGTCCATAAACCATTCATTTTCTACATGCTCTAGCTTGTACGAAGACTGGTAGTAGAAGGGAGTTGAGTTTTGACGAAGGATAAAATTCCATGAACACAACTATGACTAGCTAGTAAATCGATCGCTATTTTCGTTATATTTATAGCCGTTATACCATCATTATCCTACCTTTTTCAAATTTTCTTTGAATATCAAATAAACCATCATTTTATGCTCTATTTTATTCTAGCGTCATCTAACCTCAAAATGGCTATACTATTCATATAGAACTAATAAAAAATCACTTAGGGAAGTTTATTTATAATGAATGCGTGGAAGAATAGATTCCAGTCACTTATTCTACGCACCAATTATCAACATATGAACATATATTAAACTATAATGACTTATAAAGTAATGTTCTTGTTTTAATATTATTTAAATAATTTATATTTTAGAACGTTATATAGGATAGCGTCTATGATGTTTATTATCTTTTTTCGATCTCATCGTGAGCCCTGAAAAAATACCATTTATAACCTTGCATCTAACAAGTAACAAACACAAGTAAAACGTCTAATGTGATTGGAAAACGAAACAATTAAAGAAGTGGACCGAAGCCGAACGCGCCTCAGGTGGCCGGAATAAGCACCGGGCCGTTACCTCTCCCAAAACGTAGCTTTGTGCACAGCCCAGACCATCACTGAACCATGGGCTTGGGTAGGCCTACGCCTAGGCCTGCACATAAACGAACGTGACCTCCATTCCATAATCTGAATAAGCGCTTGTCTAGTTTTGTATCAAAGCTTAATTAGGGCATCCATGCTAATTATAGTTTCTGTCTTAGAGCATCTCCAATGAAGACACATCAGCTGGCTATAAATCAACCACATCATCTTTTCGGCTGATGTGGAGGAGAGAGGAGACGTGCTGGGCAAGCGCAGGTCGCTAGGCGAGCGCCCCGATGCAACCGCGCCACGTGTCCCTCTCTCTCTCTCTCTCTCTCTCTCTCTCTCTCTCTCTCCCCCGATGCAACAGCGGCTATGGGAGCGGAGCATGACGGCGAGGTGGCTTGAGACGGCGAGCCGGGGAGGCGCATGGGGCTACGGCGAGGAGAGGAGAGCGCAACGACAAGGGAAGGGCCGCGACGGTGAAGAAGCCTTACCATGCCACCAACGCCGCCGGATCTGGGCTGCGCCGTCGCCGTCGCCACCTTCCGGATCTGAGCGAGGGGAGGGGACGCCGCGTCAGAGATGGCGAGGGGGAGGCGCGATAGTGAGGCAGCTTGAGCCGACGGCGACGAGGGGAGGGGAGCGCAGCAAGACGGCGTTAGCGGGTTGAGGTGGTGGCGGCGAGGTGACAAGGGAGTTGGGGGGAGGATAGAGGAAGAAAGGCAAAGCAATAATTGGATGGGTCCCAGAGGTTTTGATGCTTATAGCCAAGTTGTTTAATGGGTGGTCTTTTAAGATGATGTAGATGTGCCACATAGATCTTATAGCCAGCAAGTTGGCTCTACCATTGGAGATGCTCTTAGCAGCTCGCATGCACGTGTGGTGCTGAAATGACAACAAATTACGACGCTATATTAGATGACCTTTGCACAAGAGAGGGAACTACACGCTTTCCAACAGAAAAGGGCTAAGAGCTAGCATATGTTAAAACAAATAGACACTCAGTGTTTAAAATCAAATACTGTACTAAATGTTACGGTATTTTAATCAAATGTTGCATAAAATTAGATGATGTTACAATATGTTACAACAAATCTTACAATAAAGAAAGCACAATATTAAAAAGTATTTGATGCCACCACTTCCACTAAGCCATTTCATGAGAATAGAGGAGAGAACGAGAGGGAATTTGGGGGAGGTAGATCGAGCATGGTAGAAAGAGGGAGAGATCGAATAGAGGTAGATCGGGCATACATAGAGAGGGATGCAGATCCTCTGTAGTTACTACACTCTACTGTGGTCACTGATACGTGGGTCTGTCCTCTGCAGTTGAGTCACTAACATGTGGGCCCAGACCCACATATCAGTGACCACAGTAGAGTGCGGTACCTGCAGAGGATCTGGATCCAGAGTCGCACGCGCTCGACGCCGATGTTCATCGTCTTGATGGCGTCCCACGCGAGCTTCGCCGTAGCCTTGCTCGCAATGGTACCCATCATCTCCAGTGGAACGGCCTTCGCAATGGCTTCGAGAGCCATTCGATCCTCCACGTAGTCGACGGTGCCGGCGTCCACCACCGTCCATAAGCCCCGTGCTTGTAGCATGACACGCATGAGCGCCGACCAATCGGAGTAGTTCGTCTTCGTCAGCATCGGGTAGGATCCGTCGCCGCTTTCCTTGATGATGCGATGGATGACGCGCTCGGCACTGGCACTGCTGCTCGAGGCGGCACCTGTGCCCACGCCGGTTGGCGTCACGCCCTCGTCGCCAGTAGGAGTTCTTCTGGTATCGAGTAAACCATGGTTAGTTCCCCAAATCGGCAAGCTTGAGGTCTTTAAATTAAAGTAGAGAACAACAGAGATGGAGGGCATGAGAGGAGCAGCACCAATGAACTTTGCATCACCATAGCATGTTCGAACCACCGGCTCCACTCCCTGGAGCTGCCTTTCCTTCGCCGGAGACGAAGAAGATCACCTGAGCACAAACGCACGCAAAGAACAGAGCAGGAAACAGAGTAATTTTGGTGCGGGCTTAACCACCGCGTTTTCTGGTCTTCATTTGCTTAAATAGAAAAACAACTTACACACGAACTCAACTCTGCCCGCAACTCGCGCCCCACGATCATGCACACGCTGTGCCATCCCACAACCCCCGATCGTGCCGCGCGACTCGGGCAACTAACTACCTTCAACTCCGCGCGGACGCAGCGCACGTCAAGCCGTTTATTTGTTGCGACGCGCCGTGTGCATCAAGCTGCAACAGCTCAGTAACTAACCAATGGAAAAACTAACTAACTCATCGAAAGACACAACACTATATACATGAAGACGATGCTCAGTTTATTAACAATCTCCCCCTAAACGCTGGCGTTGTCTTTAGTGGAGCTTTGTGACTCCAATCCGCTCGCGAAGCTCTTGAAACTTGACCTTCCCGAGCGGCTTTGTCAGAATGTCCGCGAGCTGCTCCTGTGTACCCGCGAACTCCAGACCGATTGCTCCTTTGTCGATGCATTCACGAATGTAATGGAATTTAGTGTCAATATGCTTACTTCTGTCGTGATGCACCGGGTTCTTGCAAAGAGCAATAGCGGACAGGTTATCCATTTTGAGCTGTGGCGCCGCTACCTCGACGCCGATCACATCGCTGAGCAGGTTCCGCGGCCAAACGCCTTGGCATGCCGCGGCTGCCCTGGCGATGTATTCTGCTTCACACGACGACAACGCCACCACACGCTGCTTCTGGGACTGCCAAGCCACTGGATTACCGCCAAGGAAATAGATTACCCCGGTGGGGCTCTTCCGATCATCGACGTCCCCCGCCATGTCGCTGTCCCTGTAGCCGACGAGAATGAGCTCGGCATCGCCCCGTGTATATGCCAACCCATATTCAAGTGTTCCCGCCACATAGCGAAGCAAATGCTTTATTGCCATCATGTGTTCCTGCCATGTTTCCTCCATAAACCGGCTCAAGTACCCGACAGCGAATGACAAGTCCGGCCGCGTGTGCAAGAGATACCTGAGACTTCCAATTAAGCTGTGGTATTCCGTTACATCAACCGCCGGCGAGGTGGAGTGTTTGGACAACTTGAGTCGCGTCTCCATGGGCGTGGCGCAAGGATTATAGCCGCTCAAGCCACCCCGCTCAAGTAGCTTCTTGGCGTACGCCGTCTGCCGAAGCTCCACGCCTTGCCTCCCCTGTTTCACCTCAATCCCAAGATAATAGGAGAGTGTACCCAAATCGCTCATCTGGAACAATTTCTTCATCTCCGCCTTGAAGACGCTGACCTCATCAGTGTGCTCCCCCGCAATGATGAGATCGTCGACGTAGATGCCCACCACCAGCCGGGAGTGCTCGGCGCCACGGGTGTACAACCCATGCTTGCACTCGCTCCTGCCGAAACCAAGTGCGTGCAAGCTCGCGTCTAGCTTTGCGTTCCAAGCACGAGGCGCTTGCCGTAGGCCATAAAGAGCTTTGTGGAGCTTCAACACCTTCTCCTCATGCCCGGCGGCGATGAAGCCAGGCGGTTGAGTGACGTAGACCTCCTCCGCGAGCTCGCCGTTGAGAAACGCCGACTTGACGTCCATATGGTCCACATGCCAACCGCGAAGCGCGGCTACGGCAAGCACCATACGTACCGACTCCATCCTTGCAACAGGGGCGAAAACCTCTTGAAAATCAATACCTTGGCACTGCACATACCCCTTTGCAACGAGCCGAGCTTTGTACTTGGCAATTTCGCCACGCTCGTCACGCTTGAGTTTGAAGACCCACTTCAAGCCGATGGCGCGATGACCTCTGGGTAGATCGACCAAGGACCAAGTCTTGTTTTCTTCGATTGAGACCATCTCCTCTAGCATGGCCAAGCGCCACTCCTTGATCGCCTTTGCCTCCTCAACCGTTGCTAGCTCGTCCTCAATTGCCGCCAGTAGCTCCTCCGCGAGCTCCCGGACAGCAAGGCCTGGTGGCGACGCCGGACCGATCACATTCTTCATGGTCCAAAAACGCAATGGCGCGTCGTCGGCATCGTCGTCGATGTCGAGATCTCCAATTGGCAGTGAAACGAACTCCACCGCTGGCGTTGCCGGAGTCGCTGGTGTGCGGGGCTCAGACCCGCACGTGGGCGTCGCCGCGCTGCCTGGTGTAGAGAACGACGAGAGTGGAGCAGGGGTTGTCGCTGGCGTGCCCGGTACCGCCTCGGCCTCGCCCTCGCGTCGCGCCCCCTGACTGCGACGAACTCGATGCTGAACGGCTCAAGGTCGTCGTTGGGCCCTGCTCCCTTGTCGGCGCCCCAATCCCAAACCCGATCCTCTTCGAACACTGCGTCCCGCGACACATGAACACGCCGTGACGCAGGGTTGTAGAAGCGCCAACCTTTGGTGCCCGGCTCATAGCCCACGAACACCATTGGTGTACTTCGATCCTCCAGCTTGGTCAGGTACTTCCCGCTGGGCTTCACGTGTGCAACACAGCCAAATGTACGGAAGAAGTGGACTGGGGGCTTGATTCCGTACCATACCTCATATGGAGTTTTCCCTTCGACGCTCTGGGTGGGTGATCGATTCAAGATGAAAACCGCCATGGTCACCGCCTCCCCCCAAAACCAGCCCGGCATGGACATGGCTTTCATCATGCTCCTCGCCATGCCCATTACCGTTTGATTTCGCCTTTCCACCACCCCGTTTTGCTGCGGACTATACGGGGCGGTGAAGTGCCTCTAGATGCCGTCCTCAGCGCAATAGTCGATGAAGGCGCGCGCCGTGAACTCGCCGCCACGATCAGTGCGCAGAGTTCCCAACTTCCTCCCGGCCTCAGCTTCGTCGCGCCCTTCGAACGTCATGAACACCTTCGCCGCCTGGTCCTTGGTGCTCAGCAGGATCAGCCACATGAAGCGGCTCAGATCATCAACGAGGAGGAAGAAGAACTTGTTGCCGCTAGGAGTCGCTGGAGTCACGGGCCCGCAGAGGTCGCCGTGAACGAGCTCCAACTTGTGCGCCGCGCGATACTTGGCCTCACCTGGGAATGCGAGTCGTCGTTGCTTCCCGGCGAGACAGCTGTTGCAGACCTGATCAACATGATCGATCTGCGGCAACCCGTGCACCATCTGCCCTTGAGCTAGCCGCTGCAATGCATGAAAGTTGAGATGGCCAAACCGTGCATGCCATCGCCACGCTGCACTTGACCCCTGCGCCGCCAAGCACACCGGCCTCCCGATGTCGAGCTCCAGCACATACAGCCAGTTAGCCGCCCGCGCCACCTTGGCCAGCAGACGCCGCCGCTGGTCCCAGATCTTGAGGAAGCCGCTCTCAAGCAACACCTTGTAGCCACCTTCCTCCAATTGGCCCAAGCTTACAATGTTCGTCGTGAGCCGCGGGGTGTGGTAGACGCCGGTGAGCTCCTGGTGTTTGCCGGTCTTGCACTTGAAGAGCACCGTCCCGCGCCCTTCGATTCCAACCACAGAGCCGTCCCCGAAGCGGACGGTCCCTTGGACCCTAGTGTCGAGCTCGGAGAAGACCGAGCGCTCCCCCGACATGTGGTTGGTGGCGCCCGTGTCGAGGATCCATCGCGTGTGTTCTCCTTGCCCCTTGTCGCCAAGCTGGACGAAGAGCTTGCTCTCATTGAGTTGAATCGCCGACGGATTTGGGGAGGAAGGCGCAGTCGCCGGCGCTGGAGAGGGGAATTTTGTGTTGACCGTTGCCGTGGCTACCAATAAGGTGGTCTCACCTCCCTCCTCCACTTGGGCCGTATGGGCCTGCTCGTCTTTCTTCTTCTTGCGACATTCCCGGGCCCAATGACCCTTTTTGCCACAGTAACGGCACTCGTCGCGAGCCACCGCGCCGCGCCCGCCATTTGCGCCGCCTCTCTCTCTCTCTCTCTCTCTCTCTCTCTCTCTCTCTCTCCCCCGATGCAACAGCGGCGATAGGAGCGGAGCGCGACGGTGAGGTGGCTTGAGACGGCGAGCCGACGAGGCGTATGGGGCGGCGGCGAGGGGAGGAGAGCGCAACGGCGAGGGAAGGGCCGCAATGGTGAAGAAGCCTTACCACACCACCAACGTTGCCTGATCTGAGCCGCGTCGTCGCAGTCGCCAACGCCGCCGGATCCAGGCCACGTCGTTGCCGTCGCCGCCTTCCGGATCTGAGCGAGGGAGGGGACGCCGCGCTGGAGCCGTCGTCGTCGGAGATGGTGAGGGGGAGGCGCTACGGCGAGGCGGCTTGAGCCGACGATGACGAGGGGAGGGGATCGCGCTAGCGAGGCGGCGTTAGCGGGTTGAAGCGGTGGTGACGAGGTGACGAGGGAGTTGGGGGAGGATAGAGGAAGAACGACAAAGCAATAATTGGATGGGTCCCACAGGTATTGATGCTTATAGCCAAGTTGTTTATTGGGTGGTCTTTTAGTCCCAGTTCTTTTCAGCTTAACAGCTTAACGGTTTAAAAGCTTAACAACTTATCGACATTTTGAAAAGGCATATGCTTTGGGTTTTTTTAGTCTGTTTTTCGCTGTTTTGAAGGTGTGTCCTAACGCTTTAAAAAACAAGTCAAACGAAATGTATCCGAATCTCGAGATTACCTCGAGAAGTTCTCGAAATTTAGCCATTTCAGCCGTTCAGCCGTTCAGATCAGCTCAAAAGAACAGGGCCTAAGCTGATGTAAATGTATCACATAGACCTTATAGCCAGCAAGTTGGCTCTACCATTGGAGATGCTCTTAGTAGCTTGCATGCACGCGTGGTGCTGAAATGGCAACAAATTACGACGCTATATTACATGAACCTCTGCACAAGGGAGGGAACTACATGCTTTCCAATAGAAAAGGGCGAAGAGCCAGCATATATAATGGGCTGGACTAGGCATATGTTGTAGTAGGGGACAACCACCCCCTACGAATCAGTGAGGGAAGCGAACCAACCTGCGAAGGTGGAGGGGATGCATGGCCAAGGAGAGCCTAGCCCCCTCCAGGCGAAGCAATGGCGGACCAAGGGGTCGCACCCCAAAGGGGAGCTTTGCTTCCCCCCAGGCGAAGCGAGGCATATCAGGAAGCACTCCACGCGAGGCCCAGAGAGCCTAAGTCCAAGTAGCAAGGGAAAGAAGGTTGTGTGAGAGTCAAGAAGGCCAGGGGACAGCAAGTACGCCCTGCCACAGTCGCCAGGAATCGTATCACGTGTCAGGAAGATATGACAGCTGGCTGTAACAACCATCGTCTGGTGGCAGAGGGATCAGGGTTCGTTGTAACAACCGGATCCCCCTTTGTAATCTCTCTTCTACCCTCGCATGATTCCCTCGGCGAAGGGTTGTAACAAAACAATGTAATTTGGCCCCCCCTCCACTATAAATATTGGATCCCTATCAATAATAAAGGATAAGTTACAATTTCTCACAGGATAGCCACTTTGAGATTGCTCAGCTTCTCTGAGCTACTTCGCGAAGCGCGATACGTTGCTTCGCGAGGTAGCCCCTCACAAATTTGTTGTCTAGCTCGGGCCACCAACAACATATGACAATCGATTACTTGAAAAATAGACACTCAGTGTTTAAAATCAAATACGGTACTAAATGTTACAGTATTTTAATTAAAATGTTGCATTAAATTAGATGATGTTACAATATGTTAAAACAAATCTTACAATAAAGCAAGCACAATATTAAAAAGTATTTGATGCCACCACTTCGACTAAGCCATTTCATGAGAATAGAAGAGAGAGCGAGAGGGAAATTGGGGGAGGTAGATCGAGCATGCTAGAAAGAGGGAGAGATCAAATAGAAGTAGATGGGGCATACATAGAGAGATGGAGGTTGGGAATGTAAACCATGGTTAGTTCCCCAAATCGGCAAGCTTGAGGTCTTTAAATTAAAGTAGAGAACAACAGAGATGGAGGGCATGAGAGGAGCAGCACCAATGAACCTTGCATCACCATAGCAATCGGCCACAAGCTCCGGTGACGTCTTGGCTTGGGTGTGGATGGTGAGATCGACTCCTTCGATTCAATCCTTCCTCCCCTTTTCTGCAACACAGTGGCATTTGAACTCTTGTGGTAGCGGAATAACGCCTATTCTCACCAGTCATGGCCGTGTTTCAAGGCCGACGCTCACCACTGTTGGTTGTTGCCAGGCTCGATCTGTCCCAGCGTCGTCGCCCATATGTGCCTGTTTCTCTCTGTTGTACTCCATTTTCTCCATCTCTCCGCCTCTCTCTATTCCTCACCACTTCTCCTTCTACCACTCTTTTTGCACATTTGGTGAGCTTTGATGGTTGGATCCCGCCAAACTCACCAAATATATATTTCTCTAGTACACCATATATATTTCAGTGACGCTATATCCATGTCATCGTCGAAACAAATTTTCTATTTCTTATCTGTCGCACTTCCGATCACGTAAAAAAGGCGTGGACTTGGGGACGGACGTCCGCGTCAGACGCTGCCCCGGCCCAGCCCAACGCATCACGCAACTCAGCTGCTCGCGAAAAAAAACTCATCGTGGCCTTGTACATTTCAGTTTAACGTAGCGTAGCGTAGCGTTTCAACGAAATTTAAGAGCATTTAAAAAGTGGTTTAAATATTATAAAAAAATAATTTAAAAATAGTTTTAGGATCTTTATGAGAACTACTAAAAACCTGAGAAAAATCATTACAAATTATTACACCAAATATGCTATATAAAAAAGATAAATTTTGCTGAAACGCTACGCTACGCTACACTAAGCTGAAATGTACAAGGCCCGTATCGGCAATGCACTGCACTGCATGCAGTGACGTCAGCGAGAAGATTCTTTTCAATTTTCTCTTTCGACGGCCATAAATTTTGACTGGTTGCTTCAATGCACGTACCGTTTGCACCGTTGCGTTCCTCGCATTTTTACAAACAAAACAAGACCAAAGTTGCTATAAAAAAAGTTACTAAAATAATTTGTTATCCTAATGAAACAATTAGTTTAGCCTGTTGAAACAATATGGCTAGTCTGTTGAAACAATTACTGTTGCCTAGTGGACATATAACCAAGTAAAATAGTTGGTTTAGCCTATTGGAACAATATATAGCATGTTAAAACAATTGGTTTAGCCTATTGAAACAATATATATAGCCTGCTGAAATAACTAGTTTAGCCTATTGAAATAATTTGTCTAACCTGATGAAGCAATTTGTACAGCTTATTGAAACAATATGTCTGGCATGTTGAAACAATTAGTTTAGCCTGTTGGAACAATCTATCTAGTCTGTTGAAACAATTTGTACATTCTATTGGAATAATATTTTTGTTCTGTTGGAACAATTAGTTTAGCATGCTAGAACGATATGGCTATCCAAAGTGTAACAATTAGTTTTTTCTATTGGAACAATATGTTTATTGCTTTTTTAAAGAAGATTTAGCACTAATATGCGTCCGTCAAGGTTGTGTAGAAATTTTTAATCCCCGCCATGAAAGTTAATGGTATTTTATAACATGCGAAAAATTTAGGTTTTTATATTTTTGTTGATAAATTATTTTTTTTAGAAATATTGGTTTATTTTGGGATTTTGCAAAACTTGGCGCCGACCATCTATGGTGTGGACGATGGGATACCTATCGCTCCTCTGGCGGGTGATTGTTTGATAAAAGGGCAATAGGATGTTACCCGACTAATGTTTCATGAAAAAAGAAGACGAGATGTGGGATATGTATGTAAGACCTATCACCGATTGGATGAGCGATACATCCAATCAAGACCCGTATGTTAGACCTATCATCTGATGGTCGAGTGATAAGTACTAATCTAGGTACGTGCACATGTCAAACCCATCACTCAAACATTGGGCGATAGGTACTAGTATACAACCAATCCGCGTTTGTGCACAACGGTTGGCTACATATTGCCCATTTATTGGGTGATCACCCATGGGACGAGCGATCAATTTGGCATCATCTTAAATGGCGTGACAGCGGGACCAGTCGCTCGTTATACACTTATACAGGTGATCGGCATCAAATTCAACAAAATCAGAAAGTAAGACACCATTAATGCAAAAGTACATTTTTTAAAAATATATAACCCAAAAATTATATGGCATGCAGCCATGCACTAATGAAGTTCTCCCTTGATAAAAAAATATTAGACACAATTTGATTTGACACGGTCTTCAAAACTATAATTTGATGCTTAATTTCTTTTTATCGTATATTATTTTTGGTAGAAAAATTATAACTATTAAACAATACAATCTAATGATGCTATTTGTGCATCACAAAATTTACATTTTGTTGAATATATTGTCGAAAATGCTCTCGCTCGGGCATGCAATGGTATCAGCCACCACGAGCATCGTGGCCTATGGCCCTACATCGTATGTATGTTCTCTCTCCATCTTACCTCTTGCTCGTATTTTCCTCCCCAATGTCCAACCACACACACAAAAGAGAGGGAGGAGAGGAGAGAGGTGGGGAGGCTACAGCTTGGTCTTCGACTGCGACGGTTTGCCGAATGACGACGATGCTACAGCAGATGCGGTGACAACTCGACCTATAGTGGGATGAGTGACGAAAACGCCATCACGTATCCGTGGCTAGCGGGTTTCGAAATAAGATGAGAAGCTCATGGATGTTCACCCTGGGCGAAAAGTGGAAGTAGTGGGAAGACAAGGACGAGATGTCGCGTGTAGGTGTCGTGCCACCTTAGAGCTATGGTTGAAGTCCGCACACATATCGAGTTTGGGAGGAGACACTCGGAATTAGAGAAAAAAGATGATCCCTGTATTTTCAGTGAAACATCGTCATGTAAGTGTTGAAACATTGTCATGTAAGTGTTGCAACACTTGTTTGATCTTGTTTAACATCTTATCTGTCTTTTTGAAACATTCTTCTTTTTCTCTAGATCGAGTTTGGGAGGAGACACTCGGATTTAGAGAAAAAAAAAAAAAAAGATGATCCCTGTATTTTCAGTGAAACATCATCATGTAAGTGTTGAAACATTGTCATGTAAGTGTTGCAACACTTGTTTGATCTTGTTTAACATCTTATTTGTCTTTTTGAAACATTCTTCTTTTTCTCTGGACGATGTCGTAGTGTTCTCATTCAATTGTTGCGGTGCTTTTATTTGAATGTTGATATAGTTATTTTTCAATGTTTTTGTTACTACTTTTATTGGAATCTTCAAGAGTTTTCATTGGAATGTTTCAGTGCTCTATTTTTGCAGAAATTGTTGTTTGATGTTTTTATTTGAAATGTTGCAGCTACATTTCAATGTATTACTGGTTACTATTTAGTATTCCAGTTCTTACTTTTCAATGTTGCGTGCTTTTACTTTTCAATGCTGCAATACTTTGTTTAACTTACTGTAACATCATTCGATTTGATGCAATATTTTGTTACAAAATTAGTGTAACATTTCGATCAATGTAATGCACCATTTTTTTTTTGAAACAACTACAACAACGCCCTATTTTTACCTTTTGATCGGACATCTAATCCGTAGTCACCTTTAAATATGAAATGTTTTGGTTTATATATACTGCAATATTTTATTTACCTTATAATAGCATTCATTTTAACTAACTACAATTGCGTTCAATTTAGAATATTGGGCGTCCATTTTTTTTGAAAATTGGACGTCGATTTGTAGCAAAACCCATAAATTATCGGTTAAAGACCTTAATAAGGATGGGATGATATTCAATACTAAAAGTATTATGATTGGGGAGAGGATATACCATATATATGGGAATACTTCTGTCGACGGTTGGGATATTAACCCACGTCAACCAAAGTTCTTTAAAGAGGAGATAGGAGACACGCCGAACAACCACGAACAGCAACGAACAGGAGACAGGGGTTTTTATCCTGGTTCAGGCCTCTCGAGAGAGATAATAGCCCTACGTCCAGCCTTTCTTTATATCAAAGAGGATTACAGGTAGAACTCGACGAGATCAGCAGGTCTCGGCGAGTAGTATGCGAAATCTATTAGCCAGGGGTCCTTCTAAACGCCATAGGGGCCCTGTTTATATAGTACGGAGCAAACCGACCTACCGAGGAATATCGGGCCGGGCTAACTACAAGATCGTAATGAACTCATACATGCCAAATACAACCTACGGTAGATAAGGTAATCTCCAAGTCTTGAGGATCACGACTCCTATTCCAATCCGGGAAACCACGTCCGGGTCTTCACGTAGTCGCGCAGAACTCCTGTTCGAGACGGACTCAAACAAGATCCCTTGGCCGTTAC